>JAKEPQ010000598.1:0-148151 GCA_024500445.1 Entomyzon cyanotis | reverse complement strand
CCCGAATTTTTTTTGGAAAAATCCTATTTTATCCCCTCGATTTTTGGGGGAGAACTGGGATTTTGATTTCCTTTAATTCCCGAGATTTTTAGGGATTTCAATCCCATTTTTTCCTCTTTTTTTTTTTTTGAAAATCCAGGACTTTTATCCACTTTTATTCCCAAAATTTTTTTGGGAAAATTCCCATTTTCCCCCAGGAATTTCAATCCCATTTTTCACCCCCCATTTTTAGGGATTTAAATCCCATTTTTTTCCCCCATCTTTAGGAATTCTAATCCCATTTTCCCCCAAAATTTTTCAGGATAAAAATCCCATCTCCCCCTAAATTTTTGGGCCAAAAATCCTATTTTTCCCCAAAAATTTTTCAGGATAAATTCCCAATTTTTCCCAGATTTTCCAGGACAAAAATCCCATTTCTCCCCAGATTTTTCGGGATAAAAATCCCATTTCCCCCACAATTTTCTGGGCCAAAAACCCTATTTTTCCCCCAAATTTTTCAGGATAAATTCCCTTTTCTGCCCCGATTTTTCAGGATAAAAATCCCATTTCCCCCACAATTTTTTGTGCCAAAAGCCCTATTTTTCCCCCAAATTTTCAGGACAAATTCCCATTTTTCCCCTCAATTTTTGGGACAAAACCCCGTAATTTTTGGGACAGAAACCCCATTTTCCCCCAGTTTTTGGGGATAAATTCCCATTTCCCCCACAAATTTTTGGGACAAAACCCCCAAATTTTTGGGACAAAAAACCCCATTTTCCCCCCATTTTTTTGGGGATAAATTCCCATTTTTCCCCTCAATTTTGGGGACAAAAATCCCCAAATTTTTCAGGAAAAAAAAATCCCATTTTCCCCAATTTTTTGGGATAAATTCCCATTTTCCCCCTCAATTTTTGGGACAAAACCCCATTCCCCCAAATTTTTGGGACAAAACACCCCTATTTTTCCCCCCAAATTTTTGGGATAAAATTCCCATTTCTCGCCCAAATTTTCAGGACAAAACCCCTATTTTTCCCCCCAAATTTTCGGGATAAAATTCCCATTTCTCGCCCAAATTTTTGGGACAAAACCCCCCAAATTTTTCAGGATAATTTCCAATTTTTCCCTCAATTTTCTGGGCCAAAAACCCCCATTTTCCCCCAATTTTTTGGGGATAAATTCCCATTTTTCCCCTCAATTTTGGGGACAAAAATCCCCAAATTTTTCAGGAAAAAAAATCCCATTTTCCCCACAATTTTTTGGGCCAAAATCCCCATTTTTCCCCCCAAATTTTCCGGCCAAATTCCCATTTTCCCTCTTTTTCCCCCCCCTCAATTTTTTGAGCCAAAAACCCCCAAATTTTCAGGACAAAACCCCTATTTTTCCCCCAAATTTTTGGGATAAAATTCCCATTTCTCGCCCAAATTTTCAGGACAAAACCCCTATTTTTCCCCCCAAATTTTTGGGATAAAATTCCCATTTCTCGCCCAAATTTTCAGGACAAAACCCCCATTTTTCCCCCCAAATTTTCCATCCGAATTCCCATTTCCCCATGACCTCCTCTCTCTTCTCCGGCCGCGTTCTGCTCTGGAATCGCTCCGAGTTCCGCCTGGACACCGAGCGGGAACTGCGCAAAGCCCTGGAGAACAAGATCCTCCTGATTTACTTCGCCTCCTGGAATTGCCCGAAATGCCGCGAATTCAGCCCAAAGCTGCGGCGGTTCTGCCAGCGCCTCACCGAGCCCTTCCACGTGGAGAGAGCCGAGCAGGTGGGCTTCGTCTACGTGGGGAGAGACGAGAGTCGCCAGGAGCAGCAGGAATTCCTCAATTCCATGCCCAGCAGGTGGATGGCTCTGCCGCACGGGGATGAGTTCGGCAGGTAGGAAAAATTTCTGGTTTTTTGGCAAAAAAATCCTTTTTTCTGGTCAAAAATTGCATTTTTTAGCTAAAAAATCGCGTTTTTTAGGCTCAAAAATCCAATTTTTTAGACGCAAAAATCCAATTTTTTGGTGCGAAAATCCAATTTGTTCTGTGCAGAAATCCCATTTTTCGGCAAAAAATCCCATTTTTTCAGCTCCAAAAATCCCCTTTTTAGGCCCCAAAATCCAATTTTTTCAGCTCCAAAATCCCATTTTTTCAGCCCCAAAAATCCCATGTTTTCAGCCCAAAAATCCCATTTTTTAGCCCCAAAATCCCATTTTTTCAGCTCAAAAATCCCATTTTTTCAGCTCCAAAATCCCATTTTTTAGTCTCCAAAATCCCATTTCCATTCCTGGGCATTTCTGGGTTTGTTGCTGTGGGGAGAGACGAGAGTCGCCAGGAGCAGCAGGAATTCCTCAATTCCATGCCCAGCAGGTGGATGGCTCTGCCGCACGGGGATGAGTTCCGCAGGTAGGAAAAATTTCTATTTTTTTGGGGTGAAAATTGGGGTTTTTGGGGAAAAAATCCCGTTTTTTTTGGCAAAAAATTGCATTTTTTAAGGTAAAAAATCGCATTTTTTAGGCTCAAAAATCCAATTTTTTGGTGTGAAAATTCAATTTTATGGTGCAAAACACCTATTTTTTGGCAAAAAATCCCATTTTTTGGGCTCCAAAACTCCCGTTTTTTAGTGACAAAAATCCTATTTTTTAGGCTCCAAAGTTCCATTTTTTGGGTAGAAAAATCCCATTTTTTCAATTCCTAAAACCCATTTTTACGTCTCCAAAAATCCCATTTTTTCAATTCCTAAATCCCATTTTTACGTCTCCCAAAATCCCATTTTTTCAGCTCCAAAATCCCATTTTTTAGGCCACAAAATCCCTTTTTTTCGGCTCCCAAATCCCATTTTTTAGCCCCAAACTGCCCCGTGTTTCGCCTCCTGGAATTGCCCGAAATGCCGCGAATTCAGCCCAAAGCTGCGGCGGTTCTGCCAGCGCCTCACCGAGGCTGGCAGATTTTTTTCCCCAAAATTTGCCCTTTTTTTGGTCAAAAATTGCATTTTTTTAGCGAAAAAATTGCATTTTTAGGCAGAAAAATCCCATTTTTTAGACGCAAAAATCCAATTTTTGGTGCGAAAATCCAATTTGTTCTGTGCAGAAATCCCATTTTTTAGTGACAAAAATCACATTATTTAGGCCCAGAAATCCCATTTTTTAGGCTCCAAAGTTCCATTTTTTAGGGAGAAAAATCCAATTTTTTAGACGCAAAAATCCAATTTTTTGGTGCGAAAATCCAATTTGTTCTGTGCAGAAATCCCATTTTTCGGCAAAAAATCCCATTTTTTGCATAGAAAAAATCCCATTTCTTAGGTGCAAAAATGGCATTTTTTAGGCTCCAAAATCCCTTTTGTTCGTCTCCAAAATCCCATGTTTTAGGCCACAAAATCCCATTTTTCACCTCCTAATTCCCCTTTTTAGGCCCCAAAAATCCCATTTTTTCAGCTCCAAAATCCCATTTTTTAGCCCCAAAAATCCCATTTTTTCAGCCCCAAAATCCCATTTTTTAGCTCCAAAATCCCATTTTTTAGCTCCAAAAATCCCATTTTTTAGGCTCCAAAAATCCCATTTTTTCAGCTCCAAAATCCCATTTTTCAGCCCCAAAATCCCATTTTTTCAGCTCCAAAATCCCATTTTTAGCCCCAAAAATCCCATTTTTTCAGCCCCAAAATCCCATTTTTTCAGCCCCAAAAATCCCATGTTTTCAGCCCAAAAATCCCATTTTTTAGCCCCAAAATCCCATTTTTTCAGCTCAAAATCCCATTTTTTCAGCTCCAAAATCCCATTTTTTAGTCTCCAAAATCCCATTTCCATTCCTGGGCATTTCTGGGTTTGTTGCTGTGGGGAGAGACGAGAGTCGCCAGGAGCAGCAGGAATTCCTCAATTCCATGCCCAGCAGGTGGATGGCTCTGCCGCACGGGGATGAGTTCGGCAGGTAGGAAAATTTCTGTTTTTTTGGCAAAAAAATCCTTTTTTTGGTCAAAAATTGCATTTTTTTAGCTAAAAATCGCGTTTTTTAGGCTCAAAAATCCAATTTTTTAGACGCAAAAATCCAATTTTTTGGTGCGAAAATCCAATTTGTTCTGTGCAGAAATCCCATTTTTCGGCAAAAAATCCCATTTTTTACATAGAAAAAATCCCATTTCCAAGGTGCAAAAATGGCATTTTTTAGGCTCCAAAATCCCTTTTGTTCGTCTCCAAAAATCCCATTTTTTCGTCCCCTAAATCCCATTTTTTAGGCCACAAAATCCCATTTTTTCAGCTCCAAAATCCCATTTTTTAGGCCACAAAATCCCATTTTTCACCTCCTAACTCCCCTTTTTCGGCTCCAAAATCCCATTTTTTCAGCTCCAAAATCCCATTTTTTCAGCCCCAAAATCCCATTTTTTCAGCTCAAAAATCCCATTTTTTCAGCTCAAAAATCCCATTTTTCGGCTCCAAAATCCCATTTTTTAGTCTCCAAAATCCCATTTCCATTCCTGGGCATTTCTGGGTTTGTTGCTGTGGGGAGAGACGAGAGTCGCCAGGAGCAGCAGGAATTCCTCAATTCCATGCCCAGCAGGTGGATGGCTCTGCCGCACGGGGATGAGTTCCGCAGGTAGGAAAAATTCCAATTTTTTTGGGGTGAAAATTGGGGTTTTTGGGGAAAAAATCCCTTTTTTTTGGGTCAAAAATTGCATTTTTTAAGGTAAAAAATCGCATTTTTTAGGCTCAAAAATCCAATTTTTTAGGCTCAAAAATTCAATTTTTTGGTGTTAAAACCCCTTTTTTCAGCAAAAAATTCAGTTTTTTAGCTAAAAAATTGCATTTTTTAGGCAGAAAAATGCCATTTTTTTACATGCAAAAATTCAGGTTTTTTGGTGCAAAAATCCAATTTTTTAGGCAAAAAATTCCCATTTTTAAAAGTAAAAAACGGCATTTTTAAGGCAGAAATCCCATTTTTTTAGGTGTGAAAATCACCTTTTTTCCCCAAAAATTCGCATGTTTAGGCATGAAAGTACTATTTTTCTTAGGCATGAAAATCCCATTTTTTAGGTCCAGAAATCCCATTTTTAAAGGCAAAAGATGCCATTTTTTTAGGCACAAAATTCCCATTTTTTAGGTAAAAAATCCATTTTTTTAGGAAAACGTTGCCATTTTTTCGGCTCCAAAATCCCATTTTTTTTAGACCTGAAAAATTCAATTTATTTGCCAAAAAATGCCGGTTTTTAGATAAAAATCCCACTTTTTTAGGTGCGAGAATCCCCCATTTTTGTGCAAAACTCCTGGGTTTTCGGTGCAAAAATCCCATTTTTAGGCACAAAAATACCTTTTCTGTGTGTGAAAATCTCATTTTTTTTGGCAAAAAAATCGCATTTTTAAGTGTGAAAATCCCACTTTTTAGGCTCAAAATTCCCATTTTTTTGGCGCAAAAATCCTGGTTTTTTGGTGGAAAAATATCCCATTTTTTCGGCCCCAAAAATCCCATTTTTTCCCCTCCCAATCCCCTTTTCATTTCTGGGAAGAGCAGCAGGAATTCCTCAATTCCATGCCCAGCAGGTGGATGGCTCTGCCCCATGGAGATGAGTTCGGAAGGTAAGAAAAATTTGATTTTTTGGGGAAAAAATCCCTTTTTTTTGGGGCAAAAAAGTAGCATTTTTCAAGGTAAAAAATCCCGTTTTTTAAGGCAGAAAAATCCCAATTTTTCAGACGCAAAAATCCAATTTTTTGGTGCGAAAATCCCAAATCTCTTCCCTCCTCCTCTTCCAAATCCCAAATCTCCAAACCCCATCAATCCCAAACCCCATCAATCCCAATCTCCCACTCCCAGATTTTCCCTAATTTTTTCCCAAATTTCCCTAAATTTTTCCCAAATTTCCTCATTTTTTCCCCCATTTTTCCCGATTCCCAGGGAGCTGCAGAGTCGCTTTCTCCATCTCCAAACTCTCCTCCATCGTCGTCCAAATCCCAAATCCCAAATCCCATCATTCCCCAATTTTCCAACACTCAGATCCCAAATTTCCCCAAATTTCCTTTTTTCCCCCCCATATTCTCGTTTTTCCCCTAAATTTCCCCCAAATTTTTTCCAAAATTTTCCCCAATTTTCTCATTTTTCCCCCAAATTTTCTCTTTTTTCACTGAAATTTTCCCTAATTTTCTCTCTTTTTCCCCCAAATTTCCCCAAATTTTCTCTTTGTTCCCCAAATTTTCCCTTTTTCCCCCCCAAATTTTCTCATTTTCCCCCCAAATTTCCCCCCAAATTTCCCCAAATACTCTTAGTTTTTCTGACTCCAAATCCCAAATTTCCCCATTTTTCTAAACCCAAATTTTCCCATTTCTCTGACCCCAAATCCCAAATTTTCTCATTTTCCCCCCAAATTTTCTCTTTTTTCCCCAAATTTTCTCATTTTCCCCCCAAATTTTCTCTTTTTCCCCAAATTTTCTCATTTTTCCCTCAAATTTTCCCAAATTCCAAATCCCATCATTCCCTGTTTTTCTGACCCCAAATCCCAAATTTTCTCATTTTCCCCAAATTTTGTCATTTTTCCCCCAATTTTCCCAAAATTCTCTCATTTTTCTGATTCCAAATCCCAAATTTTCCCATTTTTCTGACCCCAAATCCCAAACTTTCTCTTTTTCCCCAAATTTCCCTGAATTCTCTTACTTTTCTGACTCCAAATCCCAGATTTTCCCATTTTTCTGACCCCAAGTCCCAAATTTTCCCATTTTTCTGACTCCAAATCCCAATTTTTTCCATTTTTTCCCCAAATTTCCCCAAAATCATTTTTCTGATTCCAAACCCCAAATTTTCCCATTTTTCTGACTCCAAATTTTCCCATTTTTCTGATCCCTAAATGTTCCCATTTTTCTGATCCCAAATTTTCTCTTTTTTCCCCAAATTTTCCCGAATTTTCTCATTATTTTCCCCCAAAGTTCCTGAAATTTTCCCATTTTTCCCCCAAATAACCCCAAATTTTCTCTTTTTTTCCCTCAAACTTCCCCAAATTTTCCCATTTTCCCTCAAATTTCCCCAAATTTTCCCATTTTCCCCCCAAATTTCCCCAAATTTTCTCTGTATTCCCCAAATTTCCCCATTTTTTCCCAAATTTCCCCAAATTCTCTCCTTTTTTCCCCAATTCCCAGGGAGCTGCAGCGCCGTTTCTCGGTCTCGGCTCTCCCTCCGTCGTGGTGCTCAAACCCTCCGGGGACGTCCTGGTGGGAAACCAGCAACTCCTGAGCCCAAATCCCAAATTTCCCCAAATTTCCCCAAATTTCCCCCAAATTTCCTCACTTTTTCCCAAATTTTCCCAAACTTTTTCCCCAAATTTTTTCTCATTTTTCCCCCAAATTCTCTCATTTTTCCCCCAAATTTTCCCAGATTCTCTCATTTTTCTGACTCCAAATTCCAAATTTTCCCATTTTTCTGACCCTAAATGTTCCCATTTTTCTGATCCCAAATTTTCTCATTTTTCCCCCAAATTTTCCCATTTTTCCCCAAATTTTCCCATTTTTCTCCCAAATTTTCCCAAATTTTCTCTGTATTCCCCAAGTTTCCCCAAATTCTCTCATTTATTCCCCAAATTTCCCCAAATTTTCTTTATTTCCCCCAAATTCTCTCATTTTTCTGATTCCAAATCCCAAAATCTCTCATTTTTCTGATTCCAAATTCCAAATTTCCCCATTTTCTGACCCTAAATGTTCCCATTTTTCTGACCCCAAATCCCAAATTTCCCCAAATTCTCTCATTTTTCTGACCCCAAATTTTTCCCAAATTTCCCCAAATTCTCTCCCTTTTTCCCCAATTCCCAGGGAGCTGCAGCGCCGTTTCTCGGTCTCGGCTCTCCCCTCCGTCGTGGTGCTCAAACCCTCCGGGGACGTCCTGGTGGGAAACCAGCAACTCCTGAGCCCAAATTTTCCCAAATTTCCCCAAATTTCCCCAAGTTTCCTCACTTTTTCTCAAATTTTCCCAAACTTTCTCATTTTTTCCCCCAAATTTCCCCAAACTTTCTCATTTTTTCCCCCAAATTTTCTCTTTTTTTCCCCCAAATTTTCCCATTTTTCAGACCCTGTATTTTCCCATTTTTCTGACCCCAAATTTTCTCATTTTTCCCTCAAATTTCCCCAAATTTTCCCCATTTTTTTCCCAATTTCCCCAAATTCTCTCACTTTTTCCCCAATTCCCAGGGAGCTGCAGCGCCGTTTCTCGGTCTCGGCTCTCCCCTCCGTCGTGGTGCTCAAACCCTCCGGGGACGTCCTGGTGGGAAACGCCGTCCGGGAAATCCGGGATTCGGGAATTTCCTGTTTCCGGGGCTGGCGGGAAGCGGCCGAGCTGCTGGACAGGAACTTCCGCCTTCCGGAAGATTCCGAGGGCTTTTCCCGGAAAAGCCTCACCGAGCCGATCCGGCGCCTCAAGTACCGCGTGCGGGAGGAGGAGGAGGAGGAGGAGGAGGAAAAACGGGAAGAGGAGTAGGGAAAAACGTCGAAATCCTGGGATTTTTCCCAAAAAAATGAGGGAAGAGGAAGAGGAAGAGGAAGAGGAAGAGGAAGAGGAGGAAAAATGGGAAAATCGGGAAAAACAGGAAAAACGGGAAGAGGAGTAGGGAAAATGTTGAAATCCTGGGATTTTTCCCAAAAAAGAGGGAAGAGGAAGAGGAAGAGGAAGAGGAAGAGGAAGAGGAAGAGGAAGAGGAAGAGGAAGAGGAAGAGGAAGAGGAAGCGGAGGAAAAACGGGAAAATCGGGAAAAACAGGAAAAACGGGAAGAGGAGTAGGGAAAAATGTCGAAATCCTGGGATTTTTCCAAAAAATTGAGGGAAGAGGAAGAGGAAGAAGAAATGGAAGAGGAAGAGGAGGAGGAGGAGGAGGAGGAAAAACGGGAAAATCGGGAAAAAAAGTTGGAAAAATGGGAAGAGGAGTAGGGAAAATCCACCAAAATCCTGGGATTTTTCCCAAAAAAATGAGGGAAGAGGAAGTGGAGGAAAAACAGGAAAAATGGGAAAACCGGGAAAACTGGGAAAAACGGGAAAAGTGGGAAGAGGAGTAGGGAAAAATGTCGAAATCCTGGGATTTTTCCAAAAATTGAGGGAAGAGGAAGAGGAAGAAGAAATGGAAGAGGAAGAGGAGGAGGAGGAGGAAAAACGGGAAAAACGGGAAAAACGGGAAAACAGGAAGAGGAGTAGGGAAAATGTGTCGAAATCCTGGGATTTTTGCCAAAAAATGAGGGAAGAGGAAGAGGAAGAGGAAGAGGAGGAGGAGGGAGGAGGAGGAGGAGGAAGAAGAAATGGAGGAGGAAGAGGAGGAGGAGGGAGGAAAAATCGGGAAAATCGGGAAAATCAGGAAAAATGGGAAGAGGAGTAGGGAAAATCCACCAAAATCCTGGGATTTTTCCCAAAAAATGAGGGAAGAGGAAGAGGAAGAGGAAGAAGAAATGGAGGAGGAAGAGGAGGAGGAGGAGGAGGAGGAAAATTGGGAAAAATGGGAAAAATGGAAAGAGGAGTAGGAAAAATGTGTCGAAATTGTGGAATTTTCCCCAAAAATAATAGAAGAGGAAGAGGAAGAGGAGGAGAAATGGGAAAAATGGGAAAAACGGAAAAAATGGGAAGAGGAGCAGGAAAAAACATCAAAATCCTGGGATTTTTCCCAAAAAAATGAGGGAAGAGGAAGAGGAAGAGGAGGAGGAAATGGAGGAGGAGGAGGAAAAACGGGAAAATCGGGAAAAACAGGAAAAATGGGAAGAGGAGTAGGGAAAATGTGTTGAAATCCTGGGATTTTTCCCAAAAATAATAGAAGAGGAAGAGGAAGAGGAGGAGAAATGGGAAAAACAGGAAAAATGGGAAAAACGGAAAAAATGGGAAGAGGAGTAGGAAAAATCCACCAAAATCCTGGGATTTTTCCCCAAAAAATAATGGAAAAGGAGGTGGAAAAGGCCTTGGATTTTCCATTGGAGAAATTGACCCAAAATCCTGGAATTTTTCCTCAAAAAATGAAATAGGAGGAGGAGGAAAAATGGGAAAAATGGGAAAAGTTGGAAAAACGGGAAGAGGAGTAGAGAATCCAACCAGGAATGTTGGAATTGCAGAAATTCACCCCAAAATCCTGGAATTTTTCCCAAAATCCTGGAATTTTTCCCCAAAAAATAATGGAAGAGGAAGAGGAGGAGGAGATGGAAAAATGGGAAAAGTTGGAAAAATGGGAAGAGGAGGAGAAAAAACATCAAAATCCTGGAATTTTCCCAAAAAAAATGAGGGAAGAGGAGGTGGAAGAGGTTGTGGATTTTCCTTTGGAAAAATTGACCCAAAATCCTGGAATTTTTCCCCAAAAAAAGGGAATTTTCGAAGGCAGATTTGATCCAAAATCTGAATTTTTTTTTTCCCAGCTGGAAAATTAATCCAATAATTAAATGTCGATTAAAAGTTGATTAAAAGTGAATCAAAGGTCAATTAAAGATCAATTAAAGGGTCAATTAAAGGTTGATTAAAAGTTGATTAAAGGTCAATTAAAAGTCAATTAAAAGTCAATCAAAAGTCAATTAAAGGTCAATCAAAAGTCAATTAAAAGTCAATCAAAAGTCAATTAAAGGTCAATCAAAAGTCAATTAAAAGTCAATTAAAAGTCAATTGAAGGTCAATTAAAAGTCAATCAAAAGTCAATTAAAGGTCAATCAAAGGACAATTAAAAGTCAATCAAAAGTGAATTAAAGGTCAATCAAAGGTCAACTAGAACTGAATTAAAAATCAATTAAAGGACTAATAAAAGTCAATTAAAAGGTCAATTAAAGGTCAATTAAAGGTCAATTAAAGGAATTTCCCGCTGGGATTTCTGGGAATTAATGATTTCTGGGAATAAATATGAAGGAAGAAATGGAATTAATTGGTTTGTGGAATTCTTTGTTTCTGTTTCCAATGGATTTTCCCTGGTTTGTCCCAAAGAATTAACTTTTTATTCTGAATTATTCCCATTTTATCCCAAATATTTCCCTTTTACAGCAAAAATTCTGATTTTCTTTCAATTCATTCCCATTTTATCCCAAATATTTCCCATTTTAATTAATTTAATTTGTAATTTTAATCTGAATATTCCCCTTTTTATCCCAAGTATTTCCCATTTTAATCCAAATATTCAATTTTTAATCCAAATTATTCCCATTTTATCCCAAATCTTTCCCATTGTGATCCAAATAATTCCCATTTTATCCCAAATCTCTTCCCTTTTAATGGAATATTTCATTTTTAATTGGAATAATTCCCATTTTAAACCAAATTATTCCCATTCCAATCAAATCTTCCCCATTTTAACCCAAATCTTTCCCATTTTATCCCAAATAATTCCCATTTTAATCCGAATTATTCCCATTTTCCAATTTATTCCAAATCTTTCCCTCCCCAAGTTTGGGGAAATTTGGGATAAAATGTCCCAAAATTTGGGATAAAATGTCCAAACTTTGGGATAAAATGTCCAAAATTTGGGATAAAATGTCCAAAATTTGGGATAAAATGTCCAAAATTTGGAAAAAAGAGCCCAAAATTTGGGGAAAAAACCCCAAAATTGGGAAAAATATCCTAAAATGTGGATAGGGGGAAAGCCCAGAATTTGGGAAAAGAGCCCAGAATTGGGAAAAAACCCCAAATTATAAGGAAAAAATCCCCAAATCTCAGGAAAAAAACCCCCAAAATTTGGGGAAAATCCCCAAAATCTGGGAAAGAACCCCAAAATTTAGGTAAAACCCCCAAAAATCTCGGGGAAAACAGCCCAAAGTCTCAGAAAAAATCCCTAAATTTGGAATAAAGAGCCCAAAATTTGGGGGAAAACCCCAAAATCTGGGAAAACCCCAAAAATCTCAGGGAAAAAACCCAAAATCTGGGGAAAAAAAACCCCAAAATCTTGGGAAAAACCCCAAAATCTCGGAAAAAACCCCAAAAACTTGAAAAAGACCCCAAAAATCCAGGGAAAACCCCCAAAATTCAGAAAAAAAACCCCAAAGATCTCTGGAAAAAACCCCAAAATATGGGGAAAACCCCAAAAATCTGGGAAAAAACCCCAAAATCTCGGGAAAAAACCAAAAAAATTTGGGAAAAAACCCACAAAATTTGGGTAAAACCCCCAAAAATCTGGGAAAAGGAGCCCAAAATTCGGGAAAAACATCCCAAAACCATTAGGAATTGCTCTCAGTTGGATTCCCACTCCCAGAATTCTCCCCGCAATGGGATTTTGGGATTTTGGGATTTTGGGGATCGAATTCCAAGCTCCGCCCAGGAGCAGTTTGGGATGGAATTGGGACAGAAATTTGGGATTTTGGTCTGAAATCTGGGGAAAAAACCCCAAAATTTGGGAAAAGAGCCCAAAATTTGGGATCAGGGTCCAAAATCTTGGATAAAGAGCCCAAAATCCTGGAAAAAAATCCCAAATGCCCAAAATTAGGGGGAAAAAGCCCCAAAATCTCGGGAAAAAACCAAAATTTGGGGGAAATCCCCAAAATCTCGGGAAAAGAGCCAAAATTGCGGGGGAAATCCCAAAATGCCCTGGGAAAAAAAATCCCAAAATCTTGGAAAGAGAGCTGAAAATCTGGGGGAAAACCCCAAAAATCTCCGAAAAAATCCCAAAACTCTCAGAAAAAAACCCCAAAAATCTCAGGAAAAAACCCCAAAATTTAAGGAAAAAATCCCAAAATTTCGGGAATCGCTCCCGGATCGATTCCCACTCCCGGAATTCTCCCCGCAATGGGATTTTGGGATTTTTGGGATCGAATTTCAAGCTCCGCCCCGCCGATCCGGAGCTTCCTCCGAAGATTTTTTATTTTCCGGATTTTTTTTTTCCGGATTTGAATCTCCAAAGTTCTTCATTTTTTTCCCGAAAAAAAGTGGAATTTCGGGATCGATCGGAAGGTCGGAAATGGGAATTTTCCCCCTGCGGAGGCGCGCGGGGATTCCAGGTGAGAATTCCTGGTTTTTATCCCAAAATTCCCGGAAAAGCCCAGGGGGAAAAAAAAGGAATTTCCGGGGAGAAAAGAAGGGATTTGGGGAGTTTTTGGGGATTTTTTGGGGGATTTTTTGGGGTTTTGGGGGATTTTTGGGGGCGATTTTTGTGGAGTTTTTCTGGGGATTTTGGGGTTTTTGGGTTTTTGTGGAGTTTTTGGGGTTTTTTTGGGATTTTTGTGGAGTTTTTTGTGGATTTTTTGGGGGTTTTTTTTGTTTGTTTTTGGGGGGATTTTTGTGGACTTTTTTGGGGTTTTTTGGTTTTGGAGGATTTTTGGAGTTTTTATGGGGTTTTGGGGTTTTTTTCAAGGCTTTTTTGGGATTTTTGGGGATATTTGGGGAGTTTTAGTGGAGGTTTTTGGGGGTTTTGGGGGTTTTTTGGAATTTTTGGGCTTTTTGGGGATTTTTGGGAGTTTTTTGGGGGATTTTTTAGTATTTTGGGAATTTTTGGTGGGTTTTTTGGTTTTTGGGAGTTTTGGGGGGATTTTTGGTTTTTTGGGAGTTTTTTGGGGATTTTTGGGGTTTTTGGGATTTTTGTGGAGTTTTTGGGGGATTTTTGGGGTTTTTTGGTTTTTGGGGATTTTGTGGAGTTTTTGTGGATTTTTTGGGGTTTTTTTTTGTTTGTTTTTGGGGGATTTTTTGTGGACTTTTTTGGGGTTTTTTGGGTTTTGGAGGATTTTTTGGAGTTTTTATGGGGTTTTGGGGTTTTTTTCAAGGCTTTTTTGGGATTTTTTGGGGATATTTGGGGAGTTTTAGTGGAGGTTTTTTGGGGGTTTTGGGGGTTTTTTTGGAATTTTTGGGCTTTTTTAGGGATTTTTGTGGAGTTTTTTGGGGGGATTTTTTTAGTATTTTTGGGGAATTTTTTGTGGGTTTTTTTTGCTTTTTGTGGAGTTTTGGGGGGATTTTTTGGGTTTTTTTGGGGTTTTTGTGGAGTTTTTTGGGGGGATTTTTGTGGAGTTTTTTTGGGGATTTTTTGGGGTTTTTTGGGATTTTTGTGGAGTTTTTTTGGGGATTTTTTGGGGTTTTTTGTTTTGGTTTTTGGGGGGATTTTTTGTGGACTTTTTTGGGGTTTTTTCGGTTTTGGAGGATTTTTTGGAGTTTTTATGGGGTTTTGGGGTTTTTTTCAAGGCTTTTTTTGGGATTTTTTGGGGATATTTGGGGAGTTTTAGTGGAGTTTTTTGGGGATTTTTGGGGTTTTTTGGGGTATTTTTGGGATTTTTTTTGCTTTTTTGTGGTTTTTGTGGAGTTTTTTGGGGGAATTTTTGTGGAGTTTTTTTGGGCATTTTTTGGGGTTTTTGGGGTTTTTTGTGTTTTTTTGTGGAGTTTTTTGTAGACTTTTTTGGGGTCTTTTTGTTTTTTGGGGGGATTTTTTGTGGACTTTTTTGGGTTTTGGGTTTTTTTTTGGGTTTTGGAGGATTTTTTGGAGTTTTCATGGGGTTTTGGGGTTTTTTTCAAGGCTTTTTTGGGGATTTTTTGGGGATATTTGGGGAGTTTTAGTGGAGTTTTTGGGGATTTTTGGGGGTTTTTTGAGGTATTTTTGGGAATTTTTTTGGCTTTTTTGGGGTTTTTGTGGAGTTTTTTTGGGGGATTTTTCCCGGATTTTTGGGGGATTTTTTGTGGTTTTTTGGGGGTTTTTGTGGAGTTTTTTGGGGGTTTCTGGGGTACTTTTTGGAGTATTTTGGGGGGATTTTGTGACATTTTTGTGGGGTTTTGTGGAGTTTTTTGGGGGATTTTTTGGGGGTTTTGGAGGGATTTTTTGGGGAGTTTTTGTGGAGTTTCTTTGGGGGTTTTTTTGAGTTTTTATGGGGGTTTTGGGGTTTTTTTTTGGTTCTTGTGGAGTTTCTTGGAGGTTTTTTGGGGGATTTTTTAAAAGGGTTTTGTGGAGTTTTTTGAGGATTTTTGGGGCTTTTTTGGGTTTTTTTTTTTAGTTTTTATGGGGTTTTTGTGGAGTTTTTTGGGGTTTTTTTGGGTTTTATGGGGGTTTTTGGGGTATTTTTGGGGAGTTTTTGTGAAGTTTCTTTGGGGGATTTTATTGGGTTTTTTGGAGATTTTGGGAGGATTTTTTTGTGTTTTTTTGGGATTTTTGGGGGAGTTTTTGGGTTTTTTTTGTTTTTAATTTAAAAATTAAAATATATAATTTATATGTGTATTTATATATATATATAAATTTTTAAAAATTTAAATTAAATTTTAAAATTAAATAAAAAAATTTAATTTTCAAAAAATCCTTCCCTTTCTCCCCTAAAATTCCTCAAAAATTTCCAAAAAATTCCCCAAAATATCTCAGAAAATTCCCAAAAATTAAAAAAAAAAATTCCAAAATTTCCAAAAAAAAATCCCAAAAATTACCCCAAAAAAATCCAAAAAAAATTCACAAAAAAAAATCCTCAAAAAATCCAAAAATATCCCAATTTTTTTTTTTAATTCCCTAAAAGTTCCCTAAAAGTTCCTCAAAATTTCCAAAAAAACTCCCAAAAAATCAAAAAAATTCTCCAAAAAATCCCCAAAAAATCCTTAAAAATTCCCCAAGAAATTCCTCAAAGATTCCAAAAAACTCACAAATAAACTCTCAAAAAATTCCCACAAAATTCCCAAAAATTCCCATTTTTTCCAGCCTTCCCACCATGACTCTCCTCAGTGTTCTGGTGCTGCTGACCAACCTGCTGCTCAGCTCAGCCAGCAGCCTCAGCCTCTGATTCTGTTAGCTCTGGTAGTGCCTTTGGAATTGCCCAAAATTCCCTAAAAATTTTTAAAAATTCCCTAAAAATTTTTTTTAAAAATCCCCAAAAATTCCCCTAAAAATTCCCTAAAAGTTCCCTAAAATTTAAAAAAAAAAAGCCTAAAAATTCTTCCAAAATTCCCCTAAAATTCCTCAAAAATGTCCAAAAAATTCCCAAAAAAATCTCAGAAAATTCCCCTAAAATTCCGGAAAAAATTCCAAAAGTTCCCCAAAAATTCCAAAAAATGCCCCAAAAAATCCCCAAAAAATCCCCAAAATTCCCCAAAAGCCCCAAAAAAATCCCAAAAAATTTTCCGATATTCCCCAAAAATTGCCAAAAATTCTTCCAAAATGCCTCAAAAATTCCCCCCAAAAATTCCCCAAAAAATCCCAAAAAATTTTTTAAAAAATACCAAAAAAATCTCCAAAAATTCCTATTTTTTCCAGCCTTCCCACCATGACTCTCTGCTTCTACAACGAGACCCTTGGCTTCTTCTACAACAACAGCCAGAAGGAGCTCAGTCCCTTTTGGCGTCCCAAGGACCTGCTGCTGGTCACCCTGGGCCTGTCCCTCAGCGTCCTGGTGCTGCTGACCAACCTGCTGGTCATCGCCGCCATCGTCCTCAACCGCCGCTTCCACTACCCCATCTACTACCTCCTGGCCAACCTGGCGGCCGCCGACCTCTTCGCCGGCGTCGCCTACATGTTCCTGATGTTCCACACCGGGCCCAGGACCGCCCAGCTCTCCCTGCGCACGTGGTTCGTCCGGCAGAGCCTGCTGGACACCAGCCTGACCGCCTCGGTGGTCAACCTGCTGGCCATCGCGGTGGAGCGGCACCGGACGGTGCTGACCATGCAGCTGCACAGCGAGATGTCCAACCAGCGCGTGGTGGGGCTGATCTTTGGGATCTGGGTGACGGCGCTGCTGTTGGGGTTGATCCCGTCCTACGGTTGGCACTGCCTGTGCGATCTGGGGAGTTGCTCCAAGATGGCGCCGCTGTACAGCCGGAGCTACCTGACCTTCTGGGCAGTGTCCAACCTGGTCATCTTCGTGGTGATGGCCGTGGTGTACGGACACATCTTCGTCTACGTCAGGAGGAAGATGGCGCGGATGTCGCGGCACGCCAGCTTCCACCCGCGGTATCGCGACACCGTGGTGGGGCTGGTCAAGACGGTCACCATCATCCTCGGTGGGTGGGGGGGTTAATTAGGGTAATTAGGGGTTAATTAGGGGTTAATTAAGCGGTTGGGGTGGTAGAGGTTGGGTTGGGTTGGGTTGGGTTGGGTTGGGATTTGGGATTGGATTGGAATTGGGTTGGGTTTGGGTTGGGTTGGGTTGGTCAAGATGGTCACCATCATCCTCGGTGGGTGGGGTGGTTAATTGGGTTAATTAGGGGTTTATTAGGGGTTAATTAATGGGGTTGGAAGGGTTTATGAAGGTGTTGAGGTGTCTTGGGTTGGGTTGAGCTGGGATTTGGGATTGGGTTGGAATTGAGTTAGGTTTGGGTTGGGTTGGGTTGGTGAAGATGGGCACCATCATCCTCGGTGGGTGGGGGGGTTAATTGGGTTAATTAGGGGTTAATTAATGGGGCTGGAGGGGTTGATGAAGGTGTTGAGGTGTCTTGGGTTCAGTTGGGTTGGGTTCAGTTGGAATTTGGAGTTGGATTGGATTGGAATTGGGTTGGGTTGGGTTGGGGTGAAGACGGTCACCATCATCCTTGGTGGGTGGGGTGGTTAATTGGGTTAATTAGGGGTTAATTAGGGGTTAATTAATGGGGTTGGAAGGGTTTATGAAGGTGTTGAGGTGTCTTGGGTTGGGTTGGGTTGGCATTTGGGATTGGATTGGATTGGAATTGGGATGGCTTTGGGTTGGGTTGGTCAAGATGGTCATCATCATCCTCAGTGGGTGGGGTGGTTAATTAGGTTAATTAGGGTGATTATTTAGGTTAATTTTTCCCATTTTTCCCCATTTTCCCCCATTTTTCCTCATTTCCCCCCATTTTCCCCCATTTTTCCCACTTTTCCCCCATTTTCCCCCCCATTTTACCCCCATTTTTCCCATTTTCCCCACTTTGCCCCTCTTTTTCTTCCTTTTTGCCCCCCTTTTTTTCCATTTCCCCCATTTTCCCCCCATTTCCCCCCATTTTTCCCCAATTTTCCCCATTTTCCTCCATTTTCCCCCCATTTTTCCCCATTTTTCCCCATTTTCCCCCATTTTCCCCCATTTTCCCCATTTTTCCCCATTTTCCCTCATTTTCCCCCATTTTTTCCCAATTTCCCCCCATTTTCCCCCATTTTTTCCCAATTTTCCCCATTTTTCCCCATTTTCCCCCACTTTTCCCCCATTTTTCCCCCTTTCCCCCATTTCCCCCATTTTCCCCATTTTTCCCCCATTTTCCCTCAATTTTCCCCCCTTTTTCCCCATTTTCCCCCCATTTTTCCCATTCTTCCCACTTTTCCCCTCTTTTTCTTCCTTTTTGCCCCCATTTTTTCCATTTTTCCCCATTTTTCCCCATTTTCCCCCATTTTTCCCCATTTTCCCCCATTTCCCCCATTTCCCCCCAATTTTCCCCATTTTCCCCATTTCCCCCCATTTCCCCCATTTCCCCATTTCCCCCATTTTCCCCATTTCCCCCCATTTTCCCCCATTTCCCCATTTCCCCCATTTTCCCCATTTCCCCCATTTCCCCCCTTTTCCCCCATTTCCCCCATTTCCCCATTTCCCCCCCATTTCCCCCATTTCCCCCCTTTTCCCCCCATTTCCCCAATTTCCCCCATTTCCCCATTTTCCCCATTTTCCCCATTTCCCCCATTTCCCCATTTTCCCCATTTCCCCTTTTCCCCCATTTCCCCATTTTCCCTATTTCCCCCATTTTCCCCCCTTTTCCCCATTTCCCCATTTCCCCCATTTCCCCCATTTCCCCCATTTCCCCATTTCCCCCATTTTCCCCATTTCCCCCATTTCCCCATTTTCCCCATTTCCCCATTTCCCCCATTTCCCCATTTTCCCCATTTCCCCATTTTCCCCATTTCCCCATTTCCCCCATTCCCCCATTTCCCCCCTTTTCCCCCCATTTCCTCATTTCCCCCATTTCCCCCCATTTCCCCCATTTCCCCATTTCCCCATTTCCCCCATTTCCCCATTTCCCCCATTTCCCCCATTTCCCCCATTTCCCCCATTCCCAGGCGCCTTCATCCTCTGCTGGACTCCCGGCCAGGTGGTGCTCCTGCTGGACGGGCTGGGCTGCCGCAACTGCGACGTTTTCTCCGTGGAAAAATACGTTTTGCTGCTGGCCGAGTTCAACTCGCTCATCAACGCCGTGGTGTACTCCTGGCGCGACGGCGAGATGAGGAGAACCTTCCGGAACATCCTCTGCTTCCCGTGCCGCCGCGACTCCCGCTACCGACCCACCGCGGCCGAGCGGCGCGGAGGGAGCTCCGGCAACGGACATTTCACCGTGGATTCCTCCATTTGATGACATTGTTTGGGGGTTTTTGGGGAATTTTTTGGTGGGGTTTTTGAGGGTTTTTTAGGTTTTTCTGGGTTTTTTGAGGTTTTTTTTTTGTTGTTTTTTGAGGGTTTTTTGGTATTTATTGGGGGTTTTTGGGGGTTTTTTTTGAGTTTCCTTTGAGGGTTTTTTGGTGGGTTTCTTGAGGTTTTCTTAGGTTTTTTGGGGTTTTTTTTTGAGTTTTTAGAGGTTTTTTTGAGGGTTTTTTGGGGGTTTTTTTGGGTTTTTAAAGTTTTTTGGAGGTTTTTTTGAGGTTTTTTGAAGGCTTTTTGGGGTTTTTAGAGTCGGAGAGCCAACGTGGGGAATTCTCGCTACCGACCCACCACGGCCGAGCAGCGTGGAGGGAATTCCGGGAATGGACATTTTACTTTGGATTCCTCCATTTAGTGGGATTTTTTTGGGGTTTTTTTGGGTTTTTGGGGAATTTTTTGAGGGTTTTATTTAGGTTTTTTGGGGGTTTTTTGAGTTTTTTTGAGGGTTTTTTTGTGGGTTTTTTGGTGGGTTTTTTGAGGTTTTCTTAGGTTTTCTGGGGGTTTTTTTGAGTTTTTAGAGGTTTTTTTGAGGTTTTTTTGGGGGTTTTTTGGTTTTTTTTGGTGGTTTTTTTGGGGTTTTTTGGTGGTTTTTTTGGGGTTTTTTGGAGGCTTTTTGGGGTTTTTAGAGTTGGAGAGCCAATGTGGGGAATTCCCGCTACCGACCCACGGCGGCCGAGCGGCGCGGAGGGAGTTCCGGGAACGGACATTTCACCGTGGATTCCTCCATTTGATGACATTGTTTGGGGGTTTTTGGGTGGGGAATTTTTTGGGGTTTTTTTGAGGTTTTTTTAAAGTTTGTTTTTGTATTTTTGTGGGGTTTTGGGGGGTTTTTTGTGGGTTTTTTGTGAGTTTTTTGAGGTTTTTTGAGGTTTTTTTGAGGTTTTTTGGGGGGTTTTTTTGGTTTTTTGCGAGTTTTTTGTGGGGTTTTTTGAGGGTTTTTTGGTGGGTTTTTTGTGTTTTTTGAGGTTTTTTGGTGGGTTTTTTGGGGCTTTTTTGGAGGGGTTTTTTGAGTTTATTTGAGGGTTTTTTGGTATTTTTTTGGGGTTTTTTGAGGTTTTTTGAGGATTTGGGGGGGGTTTTTTTGGGTCGGAAATCCAATGTGGGAAATTCCCACTACCGACCCACGGCGGCGGAGCAGCGCGGAGGGAATTCCAGGAATGGATATTTTACCATGGATTCCCCCATTTAATAACATTTTTTGGGGTTTTTGAGGGTTTTTTTGTATTTTTGTGGGGGTTTTTGTGGTTTTTTTTAGTGTTTTTGAGGGGTTTTGGGTTTTTTGGGGTTTATTGGGGGTTTTTTTGGGGTCGGAGATCCAACGTGAGGATTTTCCTGGAAAAATTCATCACGGATAGAAGAGGAAATGATTTTGTGGAATTTGGGAGAATTTCCCTGAAAAATTTCACAGCGGATCGAGGATGAAGTAGCTTTTTCTGGAATTCAGGAGCTTCCTGGGGTTAGAAATTTCCAGAATTTTCCTGGAAAACTCAAGGATGAAATTATTTTTTTGGGATTTGGGAGAATTCCGGATTCCTGGGCTGCTCCAGCATCAAAATTTGCCTGGAAAACTCATGGTGGATCAAGGATTTAATGATTTTGTGGGATTTGGGAGAATTTCGCACTCCTGGGTGGATCCAGCCTGGAATTTTTCCCTGGAAAACTCAAGGAGGAAATGATTTTTTTGGGATTTGGGAGAATTCTGGACTCTTGGGATTCTCCAGTGTGGGAATTTCCTGGAAAAATTAATCGTGGATCAAGGAGGAAACGATTCTGTGGGATTTGGGAGAATTTCCCTGGAAAATTTCACAGCGGATCGAGGATGAAGTGGCTTTTTCTGGAATTCAGGAGCTTCCTGGGGTTAGAAATTCCCAGAATTTCCCTGGAAAACTCAAGGAGGAAATTGTTTTCTGGGATTTGGGAGGATTCTGGACTCCCAAGGTGCTCCAGCCTGGAATTTTTCCCTGCAAAACTCACGGATGAAATGATTTTTTTGGGATTTGGGAGAATTCGGGACTCCTGGGGGTGTTCAAACATCAGAATTTCCCTGGAATTTTGGGATCGTGGATGGTGGAGGAGGTGGTTTTGTGGGATTTGGGATTCCTGGAGATTTTTCCCTGGAAAAACTGAAGATTCCGGGAGGTTTTGTGAGATTTGGGAGCGGAATTCCCTATTAAAGACTGGTTTGAACCCGGAGTTGGTTTTTTCCTTGGAAAAAGGCTCAGGAAATTCCAGGATTTGGGAATTCTGAGGGCAGAATTTGGGAATGCTCAGGGCAGGATTTTCCCTGGAAAAGGCTCAGAAAATTCTAGGATTTGGGAATTCCGAGGGCAGGATTTTCCCTGGAATTCCCCAAAATTTGGGAATTCTGAGGGTAGGATTTTCCCTGGAAAAGGCTCCGAAAATTCCAGGATTTAGGAATTCCAAGGGCAAGATTTTCCCTGGAATTCCCCAAAGTTTGGGAATGCCCAGGGCAGCATTTTCCCGAGAAAAGCTCAGAAAATTCCAGGATTTGGGAATTCTGAAATGAACTTACCTCAGGGGGGCAATGAAGGGGCGTGGCCTGCCCTCACGAGTGGGCGTGGCCACGGAAAGGCGGGAACCCCATCCCCTCACGAGGGGGCGTGGCGATCCTGAATGGGCGTGGCCTCGCCTCACGGGTGGGCGTGGCCACACAAAGGCGGGAAGGTTCATCCCTCAGGGGTGGGCGTGGCCACCCAAAGGCGGGAAGGTCCATCCCTCACGGCGGGCGCGTCCATTGCACCACCGGCCGGGGGGAGGCGCGGCCTGGGCTGGACTCGTCCACACCAGCCCCGCTCAGGGGGGAGCCGGCTCTGAGGCCGCCGGCTCGGCGCGGGGCCTGTCGCGCCCTATCGCGATATATCGCCGCTCCCCGCGCTCTGCGGCGCCGGGCCCGCCGTTCCCATGGAGGCCCCGCCGCGGTTGTTGGCTCTGCCGGGGTCTCTTCCGCCGCCTCCTCCCCCTGCCGCCTGCACCGAGGAGCCGCCGCCCTCGGGGCCACTGCCGCCCTCAGGGCCACCGGCTGGGCCACCGCCACCGGCAGGGCCACTGCCGCCCTCAGGGCCACCGGCACCGGCAGGGCCACCGCCGCCCTCAGGGCCACCGGCAGGGCCACCGCCGCCTCAGCGCGACAGCGGCGATGTGCTGCAGCAGATCATGGCCATCACCGACCAGAGCTTGGATGAGGCGCAGGCCAGGTACGGCGAGGGGACAGCGGGAATGGTTGGGGACACCGGGAATGGCTGGGGAGACCGGGAATGGGGATGGGGACACCGGGACCGGGCCGTGACTCAGCGCGGGGACATTGAGGGGACACTGAGGGGAAACTGGGGACAAGGTGAGCACGGGGAAACTGAGGGGAAACTGGGGGGAAACTGAGGGGACATCGAGGGGACATTGAGGGAAAACTGAGGGGACACTCAGGGGACATCGAGGGGAAACTGAGGGGACATCGAGGGGAAACTGAGGGGTCACTGAGGGGAAACTGAGGGGAAACTGGGGGGAAACTGAGGGGACATTGAGGGGAAACTGAGGGGAAACTGGGGGAAACTGAGGGGACATTGAGGGGAAACTGAGGGGAAACGGGGAAACTGAGGGGACACTAAGGACACTGAGAGGAAACTGGGGACAAGGTGAGCGTTGGGACACTGAGGGGAAACTGAGGGGACTTGAGGGGAAACTGAGGGGACATTAAGGGGATACTGAGGGGACACTGAGGGGATACTGAGGGGAAACTAAGGGGAAACTGAGGGGTCACTGAGGGGAAACTGAGGGGACACTGAGGGGACATCGAGGGGAAACTGAGGGAGAGGTTTAGGGTGACAAACTTCCCCGCCATTCCCAGTTTTCCCACTCCATTCATCCCTCCTCATCCCGGGCTGATGCTCCCGCTTACCTCCGTGGATTCCCTGAGTCCTTCCCGGTTTTGGGGGGAATTCCCAGGGATTTGGTCACATTCCCGGGGATTTGGTCACATTCCCGGGGATTTTGCCACATCTCGGTTGTCTTCCCCCCATTCCCACCGGTTTTGCCCCAATTCCCAGAGGTTTTCCCCCAATTCCCAGAGGTTTCCCCTCATTCCCAATGTTTTTTCCCCCAATTCCCACAGGTTTTCACTCATTCCCAGTTGTTTTCCTCCATTCCCAGTGGTTTTTCCCCCAATTCCCAGCAGTTTTTCACTCATTCCCAATGTTTTTTTCCTCCATTCCCAGTTGTTTTCCTCATTCCAAATGATTTTTCCCCATTCCCAGCAGATTTCTCCCATTCCTGGTTGTTTTCCTCCACTCCCAGTGTTTTTTCCCCAATTCCCAGGGGTTTTTCTCCCATTCCCAGTGGTTTTCCCCCCAATTCCCAGAGGATTTTTCCCCCTTCCCAGGGGTTTTCCCCCATTCCCAATGTCTTTCCCCCATTCCCAGTGGGATTTTTCCCATTCCCGGCAGGTTTCCACCATTCCCAGTGGATTTTCTCCATTTCCAGGGTCTTTTTTTCCCCCATTCCCAGTGGGGTTTTCCCTCATTCCTGGTGTCTTTTCCCCAATTCCCAGCAGGTTTTCCCTTATTCCCAGTTGTTTTCCTCAATTCCCAGCAGGTTTTCCCCCAATTCCCAGAGGTTTTCCCTCATTCCCAATGTTTTTTCCCCCAATTCCCAGAGGTTCTCCCTATTCCCAGTGGGGTTTCTCCTCCATTCCCAGCAGGTTTTCCCAATTCCCAGTGGGTTTTATCCAATTCCCAGCAGGTTTTCCCCCAATTCCCAGCAGTTTTTCCTCCATTCCCAGCAGTTTTTCCCCATTCCCAGTGGTTTTTCCCCCAATTCCCAGAGGTTTTCCCTCATTCCCGGTTGTTTTCCTCCATTCCCAATGTTTTTCCCCCAATTCCCAGCAGGATGGAATTTTTCCCAAAAATTCCCAGTTTTTTCCCAGGACAATGGGATCAGGAGAGGCTTTGTTCTCCCGCAGAGCCTTTTTCCCACTGGGAATGAATTCCAAGTTGGGTTTTTTTTCGGGAAAAACCCTGAAGTTTTGAGGGAAAAATCCTGAGGTTTTGGGACAAAAATCCCGAGGTTTTGAGGGAAAAATCCTGAGGTTTTGGGACAAAAGTCCCGAGGTTTTGAGGGGAAAATCCCGAGGTTTTGGGACAAAAATTCTGACGTTTTGAGGGGAAAATCCTGAGGTTTTGAAGAAAAAATTCCGAGGTTTTGAGACAAAAATCCCAAGGTTTTGGGACAAAAATCCCGAAGTTTTGGGGGAAAAATCAAGAGGATTTTGAGGGGAAAATCCTGAGGTTTTGGGACAAAAATCACGAGGTTTTGAGGGGAAATTCCCCCAGTTTGGAATTCCAGCCATTCCCACCCCGTTTCCCCCCAAAAAAATACAACTAAACCCCCAAAACCCCCAAAAATCCCATTTTCCCCCCAGATTTTCCCATTTTTTCCCAGATTCTCCTCACTCACTCTCTCCTTCCGAGGTTTGACCCCAATTTGGGGTTTTTTCCATGGATTTTGGGTGAATTTTTCCATGTTTTTTTGGCAGGAAACACGCCTTGAATTGCCACCGGATGAAACCTGCGCTGTTCAGCGTCCTCTGCGAAATCAAGGAGAAAACAGGTTGGCATTTCTCCTTTTTATTCCCATTTTCCCCCCCAAAATCCCAAATTTTCTCCCCAATTTCCCCTCAGCTTCTGCCCAGAACTGCCTGGAATGAAGAAATCCCCAATTTTTCCCAAAAAATGAGGAAAAATCCCAAATTTTTCTCCAAAAATGAGGAAGAATCCCAGCTTTTTCTCCATTTTTCCCTCATTTGAATTGAGGAAATCCCAAATTTTTCTCCCCAAATGCAGAAATCCTGAATTTTTCTCCAAAAATGAAGAAATCCCAAATTTTTCTCCAAAAATGAGGAAAAATCCCATCTTTTTCTCCATTTTCCCCTCACTTTAAATGAAGAAATCCTGAATCTTTCTCCAAAAATGAGGAAAACTCCCATTTTTTTTTCTCCATTTCCCCCCCACTTGAAATGAGGAAATCCCAAATTTTTCTCCCCAAATGCAGAAATCCTGAATTTTTCTCCAAAATTAAGGGAAAATCCCATTTTTTTCTCCATTTTTCCCCCACTTGAAATGAGGAAATCCCAGATTTTTCTCCCCAAACAAGGGAATCCCAGATTTTTTCCCAAAACCAAGGAAATTCTGATTTTTTTTTTTCAATTTTTTGCCATTTTTCCTCTTTCTCTCCAATTCTCTCCATATGTTTGGAACTTCCCAAAGCCAGAAAATCCCAAATTTTTCTCCCCAAACACAGAAATTCCACATTTTTCTCCAAAAATCAGTAAATCTCATATTTTTCTCCATTTTAGTCCCATTTTTTTCTTTCTCTCCCCTATTTAACATTCACATCCACCCAGAACCACCCAAAATTAGGAAATCCTGAATTTTTTCCCACAAACACGGAAATTCCAGATTTTTCTCCATGAGGAAATCCTGGATTTTTCTCCAAAAACCAGAAAATTCCCTTTTTTTCCCCAATTTTTCTCCATTTTTCCTCCTTCTCTCCAAGGCTCTACATCTCTTCAGAACTTCCCAAAACAAGAAAATCCTCTTTTTCTCCCCAAACGCGGAAATTCAGATTTTTTCTCTGCAAACGTGGAAATTCTCTATTTTCCTCCAAAAATCAGAAAATTCAGATTTTATTGCTAAATTTTTCTCCATTTTCCCCATTTTTTTTCTTTCTCTCCAGTATTTCATATTCACCACATGACCCAGAACCACTCAAAATGACAAAATCCAAAATTTTCCTCCCAAAATCTCCGCCAAAGCGCCAGAAACACCAAATTTTCTTTTTTTTCTTCCCATTTTTTCCCGTTTTTCCCATTTTTCCTCATTTTTTCTTCATTTTTCCCTATTTTCTGTCTCTCCCCTCTCCAGCATCTAACATCCACCCTGAACCACCCAAAATAACAAAATCCACGATTTTCCTCCCAAAACCTTCACTGAAGCACCAGAAACACCAAATTTTCGTATTTCCTTCCCGTTTTTCCCCATTTTTTCCCCGTTTTTTCCCATTTTTCTTCCCGTTTTTCCTCATTTTTCCTCATTTTTCCCTCTCTCCCAGTCCTCAGCATTTAACATTCACCACATCCACCCAAAATAACAAAATCCACGATTTTCTTCCCAAAACCTTCACCAAAGCGCCAGAAACACCAAATTTTTGTATTTTCTTCCCGTTTTTTCCTGGTTTTCCTCATTTTCCCAATTTTTCCCTCTCTCCCCAGTCCTCAGCATTTCACATCCACCCAGCACCACCCAAAATAACAAAATCCACTATTTTCCTCCCAAAACCTTCACTGACGCACCAGAAACACCAAATTTTCGTATTTCCTTCCCGTTTTTTCACATTTTTTCCCGTTTTTTACCATTTTTCTTCCAGTTTTTCCTCATTTTTTCCTCATTTTTCCCTATTTTTCCCTCTCTCCCCAGTCCTCAGTATTTAGCATCCTCCCTGAACTACCCAAAATAACAAAATCCACTATTTTCCTCCCAAAACTTTCGCCAAAGCGCCAGAAACACCAAATTTTCGTTTTTTCTTCCCGTTTTTCCCATTTCTTCCCTTTTTCCCCATTTTTTCCCGTTTTTCCCATTTCTTCCTGTTTCTTCCTGGTTTTCCCATTTCTTCCCATTTTTCCCCCATTTCTTCCCATTTTTCCCCATTTCTTCCCCTTTCTTCCCGTTTTTCCCCATTTCTTCACCTTTTTCCTTTTTTTCCCCATTTCTCCCCTTTTTTCCTCATGTCTTCCCATTTCCTCCCCGTTTTTCCCCATTTCCTCCCCGTTTTTCCCATTTCTCCCCTTTTCCCCCGTTTTTTTCAATACTTTTTCCATTTTTTCCCGTTTTCCCTCATTTTTCCCCATTTTTCCCATTTTTTTCTCATTTCTTCCGTTTTTTCCCGTTTCTTCCCATTTTTCCCGTTTTCCCTCATTTCCCCATTTTTTCCCGTTTTCCCACAGTGCTCAGCGTTGGCCACGCCCCCGAGGATGACCCTCCCGACGCTCAGCTGCTCCGCCTGGACAACATGCTATTGGCCGAGGGCGTGGCCGGCCCGGAGCGCCGCCCCGGAAGGGGCGGGGCCACACCCGGAAGTGACGCTTATCCAACAGGAAGGGGCGGGTCCACACCCGGAAGTGATGCTTATCCAAGCGGAAAAGGCGGAGCCACACCCGGAAGTGACACCTACCCATCCAAAAAGGGCACAACCACACCCGGAAGTGATGACTACCCACCCGGAAGGGGCGGGGTCACAACCGGAAGTGATGGCATTTCGCCCGGAAGGGGCTGTGCTTCCACAGGAAGTGACGCGGAGCTGGTTGCCACGGCGACGGGAGGGTGTCATGGCGAGAACAGCATGGAGCACTCTGACTACCGAGCCAAGCTGGGGCAGATCCGCCACATCTACCACTCGGAGCTCGACAAGTACCAGCAGGTGAGGATAAACAGCAGTTATTGGTATTTATTGTTTCCAACCTAAATTGGGGGATTTTGGGGTTTTTTTGTGGTTTTTGGGGGTTTGGGGAGGGAATTGGGTGGGAAAGGAGGGGTTTGGGGGTGGTTTGGGGTGAAAAATGGGATTTATTTATTATATTTATATTATATAATATAATGAATATTATATTTATATTATTTATGTAAAAATACGTATTAAATACATCCATATATACATATTTTATACATATATGAAATATATTTTTACAATGTATAAAGGCATTAAATTATATATTTTTAAAAAGAATTTATATGTATTAAAAATACATATAAAAGATGTATATCACGTATAAATGTATTGAATTACATATTATATATAATTATCATAATTACATATCATAATAATTACATATAGTTATGTAATATATATTATATGTAATTATAATTATATATAACAATAATAATCATACGTAATTATGTCATACATTATATTATATTATTATATATAATTATAATGATATATAATTATATAATATTATGTTATTATATCGCATTATTTCTTATTTGTTAAACAACAACTAAATGTATTAACTTACATATTATATTATATTATTACATATATTTATAATTACCTATAATAATATTATATTATTATATGGTATTCTATTTCATTTATTTAACGACTAAATGTATTAATTTATATTATATTATATAGTTAGAATTATATCTAATAATATAATACTATATTATTCCATTGCATTATATTTTACTTATTAAGCAACAACCAAATGTATTAACTTACATATTACATTATTATATCTAATTATAATTATCTACAATGATATAGTATGATATTAATTTATTTTATTTATTCAACAATGACTAAACATGTTAACTTGTATATTATATTATATTATTTTAATTATATTCAATTGTATAATAATATATTGTTCTATTACATTGCATTTTATTTCTTCAATTACTCTCCCATGCAGAAAGATTGTTTTCTGCCAAGGAGATCATCGTGGGAATTATCCACCCAAATTCTAACCCAAAACTCCAGTTTTGGGGTTTTTTCCCCCAGAACCCCATTTTTTTGGGGTTTTTTTTCCCCCATAACCCCATTTTTTCACATTTTTCCCCATTTTTTCTCCTTTTTCCACCCCATAACCCCATTTTTTTCAGGTTTTCTCCCACATTTCAATCCCATAACCCCTTTTTTTCAGGTTTTTCACCCCACAACCCCAATTTTTGGGGTTTTTTCCCCCACAACCCAAATTTTTCGGGTTTTTTCCCATTTTTTCTCCTTTTCTCTCCTCATAACCCCATTTTTTTCACATTTTTCCCCATTTTTTCTCCTTTTTCCACCACATAACCCCATTTTTTTCAGGTTTTCTCCTACATTTCAATCCCATAACCCCATTTTTTCTGGTTTTTCCCCCATAACCCCATTTTTTTCGGGTTTTCCCCATTTTTTCTGTGTTTTTTTCCCTTCCGCATAACCCCATTTTTTGGGGTTTTCTCCCACATTTCAATCCCGTAACCCCATTTTTTTCAGGTTTTTCCCCATTTTTTCTGGTTTTTTTCCCCCATAACCCCATTTTCTTCAGGTTTTTCCCCATTTTTTCTGTGTTTTTTCCCCCATAATCCCATTTTTTCCAGGTTTCCCCCCATTTTTTCTGTTTTTTTCCCCATAACCCCATTTTTTTAGGTTTTTTCCCATTTTTCCTGTGTTTTTTTCTCCCCATAACCCCATTTTTTTCAGGGTTTTCCCCATTTTTTCTGGTTTTTCCCCCATAACCCCATGTTTTCCAGGTTTTTCCCCATTTTTTCTGTGTTTTTCCCCCCATAACCCCATTTATTTGGGGTTTTCTCCCACATTTCAATCCCACAACCCCCTTTTGTTCAGGTTTTCCACCCCATAACCCCAAATTTTTGGGTTTTTTCCCCCCAACCCCATTTTTTTCAGGTTTTTCCCATTTTTTCTCCTTTTCTCTCCCCATAACCCCATTTTCCCTATGTTTTTTCCCCCATAACTCCATTTTTTCTGCGTTTTTTCTCCCCATAACCCCGTTTTTCCCAGGTTTTTCCCCATTTTTTCAGGTTTTCCACCCCATAACCCCCATATTTTTTGGGTTTTTTTGGTTTTTCAGGCGTGCAGCGAGTTCACGACGCACGTGCTGAACCTGCTGCGGGAGCAGAGCCGCACGCGGCCGATCTCGGCCAGGGAGATCCAGAGGATGGTCGGGATCATCCACGGAAAATTCAGCTCCATCCAGCTGCAGCTCAAGCAGAGCACCTGCGAGGCTGTCATGATCCTGCGCTCCAGATTCCTGGATGCCAGGTTAATAAATTAATTAAAATTAATTAAAATTAAATTGCGAGGCTGTCATGATCCTGCGCTCCAGATTCCTCGATGCCAGGTTAATAAATTAATTAAAATTAATTAAAATTAAATTGCGAGGCTGTCATGATCCTGCGCTCCACGGTTCCTCGATGCCAGGTTAATAAATTAATTAAAATTCAATTTAAATTAAGTTAAAATTAAATTGTGAGGCTGTCATGATCCTGCGCTCACGGTTCCTGGATGCCAGGTTAATAAATTAATTAAAATTCAATTAAAATTAAATTAAATTAAAATTAAATTGTGAGGCTGTCATGATCCTGCGCTCCAGATTCCTGGATGCCAGGTTAATAAATTAAGTTAAAATTAAATTAATATTAAATTAAATTAAAATCAAATTGTGAGGCTGTCACGATCCTGTGCTCACGGTTCCTCGATGCCAGGTTGATAAATTCAATTAAAATTAAATTAAAATTAAATTAAAATTAAATTGTGAGGCTGTCATGATCCTGCGCTCACGCTTCCTCGATGCCAGGTTAATAAATTAATTAAAATTCAATTAAAATTAAGTTAAAATTAAATTAAAATTAAATTGTGAGGCTGTCACGATCCTGTGCTCACGGTTCCTCGATGTCAGGTTGATAAATTCAATTAAAATTAAATTAAAATTCAATTAAAATTAAATTGTGAGGCTGTCATGATCCTGCGCTCACGGTTCCTGGATGCCAGGTTAATAAATACTTTAAAATTCAATTTAAATTAAATTAAAATTAAATTGTGAGGCTGTCACGATCCTGTGCTCACGGTTCCTCGATGCCAGGTTGATAAATTCAATTTAAATTAAATTAAAATTAAATTAAAATTAAATTAAAATTAAATTAAATTAAAATTAAATTGTGAGGCTGTCATGATCCTGCACTCACGGTTCCTCGATGCCAGGTTAATAAATTAATTAAAATTCAATTAAAATTAAGTTAAAATTAAATTAAAATTAAATTGTGAGGCTGTCACGATCCTGTGCTCACGGTTTCTCGATGTCAGGTTGATAAATTCAATTAAAATTAAATTTAAATTCAATTAAAATTAAATTGCGAGGCTGTCATGATCCTGCACTCCAGATTCCTCGATGCCAGGTTAATAAATTAATTAAAATTCAAATTAAAATTAAATTGTGAGGCTGTCATGATCCTGTGCTCCAGATTCCTCGATGCCAGGTTGTTAAATTCAATTAAAATTCAATTAAAATTAAGTTTAAATTAAATTAAAATTAAATTGAATTCAAATCTAACAAACCCCAAAAAATTTAATGAACAAAACCCCAAATAATGTGATTTATTTTGATTTCCAGGCGCAAAAGGCGGAATTTCAGCAAGCAATCCTCTGAATTTAAAATTCAATTTAATTCCAAATTTAATTCCCAAAAATTCAATTTTTCCATTCCCCTCCCAATGCCAGAGAGGAATTATCTCTAAAACCCAATTTAATTTAAAAAACCCACAAAAAACTCAATTAAAATCCAATTCAATTAAACTTAAATTATAATTAAGTAAAATTTAATAAAAATTAAGTAAAATTTAATTTTAAAAAACCCACAAAAATTAAATTAAATTAAAATTAAATTAAATTATAGTTAATTAAAATTTAATTTTAAAAAATTTAAAAACCCTAAAATATTGAATTAAAATTAAATTAAAATTAAATTAAATTAAAATTAAACTAAAATAAAATTAAATTTTAATTAATTAAAATTTAACAAACCCAAAAAAATTTAACCAAAAAACCCCCAAATAATGTGATTTATTTTCATTTTCCAGGCGCAAAAGGCGGAATTTCAGCAAGCAAGCTTCTGAGCTCCAAATTTAATTCCAAATTTAATTCCCAAAAATCCAATTTTTCCATTCCCCTCCCTATGCCAGAGAGGAATTATCTCTAAAACCCAATTTAATTTAAAAAACCCACAAAAACCTCAATTAAAATCCAATTAAATTAAGATTAAATTAAAATATAATCTATTAAAATGTAATAAAACAAAAAAAATTAAAAACTGCAAAAAATTAAATTAAATCAAAATCAGTTAAAATTTAATAAAAGCAAAAAAATTAATAAACCACAAAAAATGAATTTAAAATTAAATAAAATGACATTAAAATGAATGAAAACCTAAAAAACCCAAAAAAATTTAACCAAAAAACCCCCAAATAATGTGATTATTTTGCATTTTCCAGGCGCAAAAGGCGGAATTTCAGCAAGCAAGCCACCGAGGTGCTCAATGAGTATTTCTACTCTCACCTCAGCAATCCTTACCCCAGCGAAGAAGCCAAAGAAGAACTTGCCAAAAAAGGTGGAATTACTGTGTCCCAGGTGGGAAAAAACCCCAAATTCGGGGAAATTGCAAAATTTTGGGGGAAATTCCTGAAATTTTGGGTGAATTTCTGAAATTTTCAGTGAATTTTTATAGCGTTTTGGTGAAAAAAATGGGATTTTTAAAGTGTTTTTTTAGTGGTGATTTGTTGAAATTCTGTGAAATTCTGATTGAAATTCTGAAATTCCTCTTGGAATTTTAAGTGAAATTTTTACTGAAATTCTTACTGAAATTCTGGAACTCCTCTTAGAATTTTAAGTGAAATTCCTAGTGAAATTCTGAATTTTTTACTAAAATTCTGAAATTCTCAGTGAAATTCTTCTTGAAATGCTTCCTGAAATTCCTCTGGGAATTCTGAAATTTTTACTGAAATTCCTCTTGGAATTCTGAAATTTTTACTTAAATTCATATTTCAAATTTGATAATTCAAATTTTTTTGAGATTCATAACTCAAATTTTTACTGAAATTCAGAATTTCTCAGTGAAATTCTTACTGAATTTTTGAATTCTCAGTGAAATTTTTACTGAAATTATTTTTGAAATTCCTGTTGCAATTCTGAAATTCTTCCTACTTAAACTCTTTAATTCTTTTGATGCTGGAAAATTCCAAATATTGTGGAAAAACCCAATTTTAAACCAAAAAATTCCCAAATATTGGGGGAAAAATCCCATTTTAACCCAGAAAAATCCCAAATATTGGGGGAAAAAATCAATTTTAACCCTAAAAAATCCCAAATACCATGAAAAAAGTTAAGTTTTTCCCCTGATTTCCCCAGGTTTCCAACTGGTTTGGCAACAAGTGCATTCCATACAAGAAGAACATCTGAAATTCCAGGAAAAGGCAAATTCTAAATATCACTGGAAAAAACTCATTTAACCCAAAAAATTCCAACTATTGGGGGAAAAACACATTTTAATCCTGAAAAATTCCAAATATCATGGGTAAAAAACCAATTTTAATCCTGGGAAATTCCAAATATAATGGGAAAAGCCTCATTTTAACCCAGAAAAATTCCAAATATCTTCAGAAAAAAACATTTTGAGTCTGGAAAATTCGAAATATTACGGGAAAAAACCCAATTTTAACCCCAAAAAATCCCAAACACCACGAAAAAAATTCAATTTTTGCCCTGATTCCCCCAGGTTTCTAACTGGTTTGGCAACAAGCGCATTCGCTACAAGAACATGGGAAATTCCAGGAAAAGGCAAATTCTAAATATCATTGAAAAAAACTCGTTTCACCCAAAAAAATCCCAAATATTGTGGAAAAAATCCATTTTAACCCCAAAAAATCCAACTATTGGGGAAAAACACATTTTAATCCTGAAAAATTCCAAATATTGTGGGAAAAAATCAATTTTAACCCCAAAAAAATCCCAAATATTGTGGGAAAAAATCCATTTTAACACAAGAAAATCCCAAATATTGTGAGAAAAATCCCATTTTAACCCAGGAAAATCCCAAATATAATGGGAAAAAATACATTTTAACACAGAAAAATCCCAAATATCGTGGAAAAAATCCCATTTCAACCCAAAAAATCCCCACTGCAATTAAGAAAATCTCCTTTTCCCCCAGGTTTCCAACTGGTTTGGCAACAAGCGCATTCGCTACAAGAAGAACATGGGCAAGTTCCAGGAAGAGGCAAATCTCTACGCAGCCAAGTCGGCAGGTGACGCTGCAGGAGTCGCTCAGGACAGCTCTCCTTCCTCCCCACACCACGGTGAGCCACAAGGGGAATTTAGTCACATTTATTCCCATTTTTTTTCCCCTTTTTTTCCACTTTTTTCCCCTTTTTTTTGCCATTTTTTCCAATTTTTTAATCCATTTTTTTGCCTTTTTTTTTGCCATTTTTCCACTTTTTTCTGCTTTTTGCCCATTTTTCCCCTATTTTTTCCACTTTTTCCACTTTTTTCCCATTTTTTTCCCATCTTTTCCACTTTTTTCCCATTTATTCTCATTTTTTCCCAAATTTTTTTCCATTTTTTCCACTTTTTTCTCCTTTCTTCCACTTTTTTCTCCTTTTTTCCCCATTTTTCCCATTTTTTCCCTATTTTTTCCACTTATTTTCCCCTTTTTTTCCCATTTTTTCCACTTTTTTCCCCACTTTTTCCCATTTTTCCCTGTTTCCCTTTTTTCCCCTTTTTTTCCTTTTTCCCTTCTTTTTTTCCATTTTTTCCTATTTTTTCCACTTTTTTTCCTTTTTTCCCATTTTTTCCACTTTTTCCCTTTTTTCCCATTTTTTCCACTTTTTTCCAATTTTTTCATTTTTTTCCCGTTTTTCCCTCTTATACTTTAATATTTTTCCTTTTTTTCCCTCTTTTATTTCAATTTTTCCCATTTTTTTCCATTTTTCCCATTTTATTTTCATGTTCCCCATTTATTTCTCATTTTCCTGCTTTTATTTCCATTTTTTCCCATTTTAATTTCCATTTTTCCCTTTTAATTCCCTTTTTTTTACCATTTTATTTCCATTTTCTTCCCATTTATTTCCATTTTTTCCCTTTTTTCCATTTTCCCCATTTATTTCCATTTTCCCCATTTTATTTCCATTTTTCCCCTCCTGATTTCTTTTCTTTCTTTCATTTCCTTTTTATTTCCATCTCTTTACATTTCTTCCCCTTTATTTCCATTTTATTTATTTGTATGTATTTCTTTTTTATTTCATTTTATTTCCTTTCATCTCTTTATTCCATTTATTTCAATTTTTAACTCCACTTTGTGTAATTTTGTCCTTCATTAAAATCCTCATTTTTTACCCAAAAAATTCAATTTATTTTGGTTTTTTCCATCGATTTAATTCCATTTTTAACTCCCTTAAAGAACCACTTTGTCCGTCATTAAAATCCTTATTTTTTACCAAAAAATTTAATTTTTTAAAATTTTTTCCAGCTTCCTCTGGATCTTTTAAAATGACAAATTCTGGAGATTCTTTCCTCAACCTTCAATCCTTAACTTCCTACCAGAATTCCTCCAACATCCAATCCCAGGTGAGTGAGAAAAACAGGAAAAATGGGAAAAAATCCCAATTTTCTGTCCCTGATGATGGAAAAATTGATTCATTAAAATATGAATTAATTTCTTATTTATTAAATTAATATTATTTTACTGTTAAATTATTTTATTTATTAATTTATTAATTTTTATATATTTATTAATTTATAGTAAAATTATTATTTTATTTATTTCTTAAATTTTGTGTTTAATTCTGTGGTTGTTGAAATTTCTGGTGTTGTTGGGATTTTTGTTCTGAGTGAAAATCAGAATTTTTTACTGAATTTCTGTTGGAATTACGAGAGAAATTAGTAATTGAATTCTTCATTAAATTCTTGAATTCTCACTGAAATTCCTGTTGAAATTATGAGTGAAATTCTTTATTAAATTTTGAAATTCTTACTGAAATTTCTGATTAAATTATCATTGAAATTCTTAATTAAATTCTCAATTACATTCTTAAATTCTCACCAAAATTCCCTTTGAAATTATCAGTGACATTCTTAATTAAATTCTTAAATTCTCACTGAAATTCCTGATGAAATTATGAGTGAAATTCTTCATTAAAATTTTTAATTCTCACTGAAATTTCTGATTAAATTATTATTCTGATTAACTTTTTTCCCGTTTTTCAACTTTTTTCCCAATTTTTTTACTTTATTTCCCATTTTTTAAACTTTTTTCCCATTTTTTCACTTTTTTCCCATTTTTTCCACTTTTTTCCCATTTCTTTACTTTATTTCCCTTTTTTCACTTTTTTCCCATTTTTTCCACTTTTTTCCCATTTCTTTACTTTATTTCCCTTTTTTCACTTTTTTCCCATTTTTTCCACTTTTTTCCCATTTCTTTACTTCATTTCCCTTTTTTTCACTTTTTTTCCCATTTTTTCCACTTTTTTCCCATTTCTTTACTTTATTTCCCTTTTTTCACTTTTTTCCCATTTTTTTCACTTTTTTCCCGTTTCTTTATTTCCCTTTTTTTCCACTTTTTTCCCTTTTTTTACTTTATTTCCCATTTTTTCAACTTTTTTCCCCATTTTTTCCACTTTTTTTCCCATTTTTCCCCCTTTTTTCCCATTTCTTTAACTTTTTTCCCATTTTTCCCCAAATTCCCAGCTGGATTCTCTTCCCCACGTTCTTCCCCAGCCGGGCAGGTTTGATCCTCTCCTTGGCAATTCTTTCTTCTCCACACAACGCCTCGATGTAAGTGGAGTTTATTCCTAATTTTTTCCTAATTTCTGAATATTTATTAGCGATAAAATGTTTTAAAATTATTGATAAATATTGATAAAATATACTCTATTATATTTCATCTACATTATAAAGATATGTATCTAGATAATATTATGTATGTTATATTCTAGCATATCGTATATATTATATTATTAAGTATTAATAAAATACATTCAATTATTATCTATATTACATAAATATATATACATGTTATGTTATATATATATTACATTATAGTATATTGTGCATATTGTAATATATTATATTATTAACAAATATTAATAAAATACATTCTTTTGCATATATCTGTATTATATTATATAAACATGTATATGTATATGTAAAATATTATATATATTATATTCTAGTCTGTAATATATATTATATGATACTATATTATTAAGTATTAGTAAAATACATTCAATTATTATCCATATTATATAAATATATATATAATGTTATGTTACATATATTACATTACAGTTTATTATGTATATTGTACTATATTGTATTACTTACAAACATTAATAAAATACATTCTATTACATATATTATCTATATTATATTATATAAACATATGTATGTATATAATATTATATTATAGGTATTATATTCTAGTATATCATATATATTATATGATATTATATTACTAAGTATTAATAAAATATATTCTATTGTATATATTATCTATATTACATTATATAAACATATATATGTATAAAATGCAATATTATATATAATACATTGTTCTACATATATAAGTTATATTATATTATTAAAAAATATTAATAAAATCTATTTTATTCCCCCAGGCCAGCTGGCAGGACTGCAGCACTCCCTCCTCCATCACCTCCCCAGCCGCAGAGCCAGCCAGCGCCAACTCCGACGCCTCCAATTAATTAAAAACCAATTAATTAACTAATTAAGGACGTTTGGGAACCAGAGGAGGACAAAGAGGTCACTCAGCGTTAATTACTGACTCGTAATTCATTAATTCTTACCTCAGATTGTGATAACGGCAGCGACACTCTACCTCTCACTGCTGATTGCTTCGCCCTGCCGCGACCTGGAATGGATTTTGGAATTATTTAATTTCACTCCGAAAATTCCACTTTTTTTAAGGAAAAGCCCCTCAGAAAATCCCTTTTTTTTTTTTTTTTATGGAAAAACCCCATGGATCCCCTCAGAGAAATCCTTTTTTTTTAAAGGAAAAACCCTATGGATCCCCTCAGAGAATTCCTTTTTTTTTAAGGAAAATCCCTATGGATCCCCTCAGAGAATTCCTTTTTTTTTTAAGGAAAATCCCCTCAGAAAATCCCCTTTTTTTTTAAGGAAAAACCCCATGGATTTCCTCAGGAAATTCATTTGTTTTTTAAGGAAAAACCCCATGGATCCCCGAGAAAATCCCTTTTTTTTAAAGGAAAAACCCCATGGATCCCCTCAGAAAATCCCTTTTTTTAAGGAAAAACCCCATGGATTCCCTCAGAAAATTCCTTTTTTTTTAAGGAAAAACCCCTCAGAAAATCCCTCTTTTTTAAAGGAAAAACCCCATGGATCCATTCAGAAAATTCCATTTTTTTGAAGGAAAAACCCCATGGATTTTACATAGAGAAAAACAAGAAAAATCTTGGATTTGTCTCCAGTTTTCCACGGGAAGAAAATGGATTTATTTTCATTTATTTTCATTTCTGTCTGGTTTTTTACGCTGAGATTTCTGTTTTGGGTGAATGATTTCACATCAACCCCACTGTATTGTAATTGTATGATCTCTGTATTGTAATTTTGTATAGAAATTCAGCTTTTTCTTAACTAATTTAGCTAATTAATGGGAATTAATTAGCTTTACCAATCCTCCCGCCGGGTGCCATTCCATGGAAAATTCTGGAACGTGGGGAAATTCCGGAAAATTCCGTGGCTTTACTTTTTCTGCCGAAAAAAGTACAAAAACTATAAAAAACCAAATTTATCTCACCACAGAAACAGCCGAGAAACCAGATTTCCTCACAGGAATTCGAGGAGTTTTGTACCATTTCTGGTGCTTTTCACAGTCCACAACCTTCAGCGCAGATTTTATTGAAGAAAATAAACTTCCAAAGCCTTTTTTTTTTTTTTTCGTGATTTTTCCATTTTTTAATGTATTTTTTCCTCAGGTTTGGGGAGGAGAGGTTCGTGAGGGGGAGGGGAAAAGGGCGGGAAGCCGTGAGGGGGAGGGAAAAGGGCGGGAAGAGCATGAGGGGAGGGAAAAGGGCGGGAAGCCGTGAGGGGAGGGAAAAGGGCGGGAAGCCGTGAGGGGAGGGAAAAGGGCGGGAAGCCGTGAGGGGAGGGAAAAGGGCGGGAAGAGCGTGAGGGAGCGGAGAGGGCAGGAAGAGCGTGCACACCTTCAGCAGCACTTTATATCAGGTTAGAGGTTTAATATGCATAAAGTTACACAAAGCCCTTATACATATTCATTGTCTGTCCCCGCTTTGTATTATAATGAGTTCAAAATTCATTTAAATATGCGCCAGCGCTGTGTCAGGGATTGATTGTGGGCGAGAGTCCCGAAGATGAATGAGGGACAAAATTAGTTTTCCTTAGGACAAACTCTTCACTCTGTTTCCTTGCACATTCTCCCTTGGTTCTTGGTTAAAGTTTAAATCTTAGAACTAACTTGAGCCAGTTCTGGGGTCTGACAGCAGGATTTTCAGTCACACTCAGTAATTTTTATCAAAAATCCCTCATTTCTCTTTTCATCCTCCCCTTCTGCTTGGCAAAAGCGCAAAAACCGTTAAGCCAGCGATAGATTGTTTTAACAAGTAGCAACATTCTAACAAGTAGCTTCTAGTAAATCATTATCCAACCTCTGGCCTCTTAAATTAGTTCCAAAAGATTATTATTCAGTTTGTAGCCCCATTAAATTAGTAACTTCTAGCCGCCCTGAACCGCGGGAACGGCGCGAAGAGCGGGAAGCGCGGAGAGCTCTCTGCGCATGCGCCATATTGGTACCGGCGCCTCTCCCCCTCAGCGCCTTTCCCCACTGAGGGCAAGCCGCTCCGCGCATGCGCATTGATGACAGCGAAGCCTCGGCGCGCACCGCGCATGCGCGCGGTCTGAGGGCAAGCGGAAGGCGGGAAGCCGCCATGGCGGAGGAAGAGGGGCGCCCCGGCGGCTCCCCCGGCCCGGCGGCTCCCTCAGCCCCGGGGAGCTCGGCTGAGCCCCGGCAGGGCGAGGTGAGCGCCGGAGGGGCTCAGCCCGGCCGGGGGAGCCGCGGGGCGGCGGAGATTTCAGTGCCGTAACGGTTTTTCCCCTCAGCGATGCGCCGGGGGATCCAACCCTGAAACCGAAGGGGCTGCGGCAGGTATGAGAATTACCGGTTCGGGGTTTGTTTTCAGTGTGGGGAGAGGACTTGCGGGCTGCGAGGTTGAAATCACCCCTGGATCTTTCAGCGCTGCTTCCCCCTCAGCGCTCCCCTCCCCTCAGCTCTCCTCTCCCTTCAGCTTTCCTCTCCCCTCAGCTCTCCTCTCGGTTCTCCTCTCCCTCAGCTCTCCCTCTCGGTTCTCCTCTCCCTCAGCTCTCCTCTCCCCTCAGCTCTCCTCTCTCTCAGCTCTCCTCTCTCTCAGCGCTGCTCTCCCTCAGCCCTCCTCTCCCCTCGGCTCTCCTCTCCCCTCAGCTCTCCTCTCCCTCTTGATTAAAAATAAAACCCACCTTCCTCTCCCTCTCCTCTCCCCTCAGCTCTGCTCTCCCTCAGCGCTCCTCTCCCTCTCGCTTAAAAACAAAACCCACCTTCCTCTCCCTCTCGCTTAAAAACAAAACCCACCTTCCTCTCCCTCATGGTTAAAAACAAAACCCACCTTCCTCTCCCTTATGGTTAAAAACAAAACTCACTTTCCTCTCCCTCTCGCTTAAAAACAAACCCCCAAATCCCACATTCGCCGCTCAAACCCTCAGAAAAACCCTTTTCCCCTACAAAAACCAACCCATCCCGAGCGCTCAGCACTCCCTCCATCACCACCTCTCCTTTTCCCCCTTAACTCGCCGATTTCTCCTCTTTTTCCCCCTCAGGCCAGGATGTTTCCAACCCTCCCGCCAGCAAGAAACCAACTCCTTGTTCCTCCAGCCGCAAACCGAGAGCCTCGAGCAGCCCCGGGGTGGAGCAGCAGCTGAATTACTGCGGCTTGTCCCCGATTGTCGCCACTCCCCGCGGCAAGCGCCGCTCCTGGTGTCGCTCCAGCCTCAAGGGGAGGAGATCTCGCCGCAAATCTCTCCCTCCGGTGCACCAGGACGTCACCGGTTCGTGTTCATTGGGGTTTAATTGGGGTGGGTTAATTAAAATCACGCTTGGGTTTGGGCAGGGCGTTGAGGGGTTGATTTATTTTCCCTTGAAATCTGATTTTTCCTCGGTGTTTTCCCCATTTCTTTCTGCTTTTCCCTCTTTTTCCCTCTGCCTTTTCTGCATTTCCCCCTTCAATGTGACTTTTCTTCTCCTTTTTCCCCCTTAAGTTTGCTTTTTCCTCTTCCTTTTTCCAATTTTTCCTGGTTTTTCCCTTGAAATCTGATTTTTCCTCGGTATTTTCCCCATTTCTTTCTGCTTTTACCTCTGCCTTTTCCCTTTCAATGCGACTTTTTCTCTGCCTTTTCCCCCTAAAGTTCAATTTTTCTTCTTCCTTTTTCCAATTTTTCCCTTGAAATCTGATTTTTCCTCAGTATTTTCCCCATTTCTTTCTGTTTTTCCCTCTTTTTTCCTCTGCCTTTTCTGCATTTTTCCCTTCAATGTGACTTTTCCTCTGCTTTTTCCCCCTTAAGTTTGCTTTTTCCTCTTCCTTTTTCCAATTTTTCTTGGTTTTTCCCTTTAAATCTGATTTTTCCTCGGTATTTTCCCCATTTCTTTCTGCTTTTCCTTGTGCCTTTTCTGCATTTTCCCCTTCAATGGGACTTTTCCTCTGCTTTTTCCCCCTGAAGTTCAATTTTTCTTTTTCCTTCTTCCAATTTTCCCCGTGTTTTTCCCTTTAAATCTGATTTTCCCTTTTTACTTTTCCAATTTCTTTCCACTTCTTCCCCCTTTTTTCTCTGCCTTTTCCCCATTTTCCCCTTCAATGCGACTTTTCTCTGCTTTTTCCCTCTAAGCTCAATTTTTCTTCTTCCTTTCTCCATTTTTTCCCTTTTCTGATCATTAAATTTGACTCTTTTCCCTATTTTCCCTCTTTTCCTCTTCCTTTCCCCCAACTTGAGCCCTGAAATGTGACTTTTCCTCTTTCTTTTTCCAATTTTTCCCACTTTTGGCCCTTAAATCTGATTTTTCCTCTTTATTTTCCCCATTTCTTGCTACTTTTCCCCTTTTTCTTCTGCCTTTTCCCCATTTCCCCCTGATTTTTCTCCTTTCAGATAATTAAATTTGACTCTTTTCCCCATTTTCCCCCCACTTGACCAATAAATGTGACTTTTCCTCTTTCTTTTTCCCATTTTGATCAATAAATGTTAATTTTCCTCTTCCTTTTTCCCATTTTTCCCACTTTTAGCCCTTAAATCTGACTTTTCCTCCTTATTTTCCCCATTTCTTTCCACTTTTTCCCCTTAAATGCAACTTTTCCTCTGCTTTTTCCCCCATTTTCCCCTAAAGTTCTATTTTTCTTCTTCCTTTTTCCAGTTTTCCCCTTTCTGATCTTTAAATGTGACTTTCCCCCCATTTTTCCCCTTAAATATGACTTTTTCTATTTTTTTCTCCCATTTTCCCCATTAAATTTGATTTTTCCTCTTCCTTTTCCCTATTTTCCCCTTAAATCTCTTTTTTAACTCTTCCTTTCCCCATTTTTCCTCTTAAATTCAATTTTTCCTCTTTCTTTTCCCATTTTCCTCTCAAATTTAATTTTTTTCTCTCTCTTCTCCTCATTTTCCCCCTTAAATGTGAATTTTCCTCTTACTTTTTCCCCTTTTTCTTCATTATTGACCCTCAAATGGGAATTTCCCTCTTCCTTTTCCCCATTTTCCCCTTAAATTCAATTTGTCCTCTTCCTTTTCCCATTTTTCCTCCTAAATTTCATTTTTCCTCTTCCATCCTCTTTTCCACTTTCCTCTAAAATCTAATTTTTTCCTCTTTCTTTTTCCATTTTTCCTCTTCAATTTGATTTCTTCCTTTTCCCCATTTTTCCTCTTAAATCTGATTTTTTCCTCTTCCTTTTCCCCATTTTCCCCTTAAATGTGACTTTTCTCTTCTTTTCCCCATTTTCCCTCTTAAATTTGATTTTTCCTCTTCCTTTTTCCCATTTTCCCCCTTAAATCTCTTTTTTTCCTCTTCCTTTTCCCATTTTCCCTCAGAAATTTGATTTTTTTCCTCTCACTTTTCCCCATTTCCCCCCTTAAATTCCATTTTTTCCCCTTTTTTCCCTCCCTTTTCCACACCAACACCTTTTCTGGGAATTCCAGACAAAATTCCACCTTTTTTCCATGGAATTTTCCCATTTTTAACCCAATTTTTCCCCAGAATTGAGCAAATCCATCAACCTGGAGCTTCCAGAAGTCCAACGGCTCTGCTCTCTGCTCCTCCTCAGCTTCCAGGTAAATCCAGAAAAACATGGAATTTTAGACAAAATCCTGGAATTTTAGCCAAAATCCTGGAATTTTTGGGCAATTCAGGGATGAAGCAGCTCCTGAAAATCCTAAAATTCACAAAAATAATGGAATTTTACTCAAAATTCTGGGAATTTTGGACAATTCCAGCTCCTTAAAATCCTAAAATTCACCAAAATAATGGAATTGACCCAAAATCCTGGAATTTTACTCAAATTCCTGGATTTTTTTGGCATTTCTAGCACTGAGGCAGCTCCTGAAAACCCTAAAATTCAAAAATATAATGGAATTTTACTCAAAATCCTGGAATTTTAGCCAAAATCCTGGAATTTTTGGGCAATTCAGGGATGGAGCAGCTCTTGAAAATCCTAAAAATCACAAAAATCATGGAATTCTCCCAAAATCCTGGAATTTTATCCAAAATCCTGGAATTTTTGGGCAATTCTGGGATGAACCAGCTCTTGAAAATTCTGAAATTCACAAAAATCCTGGAATTTACCCAAAATCCTGTGAATTTTGGACAATTCCAGCTCCTGAAAATCCTAAAATTCATGAAAATCATGGAATTTCCCTCAAAATCCTGGAATTTTATCCAAAATCCTGGAATTTCTGGACAATTCCACCTCCTTAAAACCCTAAAATTCACCAAAATCCTGGAATTTTCCCCCAAATTTTCCCTAGATTTCTTTTCCTGCCTCAAACACCCCAAAAAATAAAAAAAAAAGTGAATTTTTGGCTTTTTTCACTTCCCAAACTTCATTAAAACCTCCAGAAAATTGGGATAAAAATCTGATTTCCCCAATTTTTATTGGATAAATTAAATTTTTTTCCCTTTTTTCCCAATTTTTCCCTTTTTTCCCTCAGTTTTCTGCCCAGAAATTGCAGCAAATCCTGGAGAAATCTGAAGGTTTTGATCCTGAAATTTTCGCTGCCAAAGGTGAGGAATTTTGAGCATCAAAAAAACCCCAAAATTAGGATTTTTTTTCCTCAAAATCCCAAATTTTAAAGCTCTCAAAATGGGTTAAAACCTCAGAAAATTTGGGTAAAAAATTTAGGAATTAATTGATAATTTGTTCATAATGAGGTAATAATTAATTAAAGGAGAATTTTAAAAAAAAGGTGTTGGGAGTTTTTAATTCCCAAAAATTTGGGAATTTGGGTTAAAAAAGAGCAGAAAATTGTCTTGAATTCCATTTAAAAAACCCCTGAGTTAATCAATAATTCAATAATTAATAAGCAGTTAATAAATAGTTATTAATAAATAACAACAATAATTCATGTTTAATTAGAAATTATCAAAAAAAGGTCCTGAGAGATTCCTGGGAGTTCCTGAATCCCAAAAAATTGGGAATTTGGGTAAAAAAAAGGCAAAAAATAACCCAAAATTCCATTTAAAAAGCTGAATTAATCAATAATTAACCAATAACTAATAACCAATAAATAGCTAATAACAAAACTAATTAATAGATAATTAGGAATTACCAAAAAAAGGTCCTGAGGGATTCCTGGGAGTTTTGAATTCCTAAAAAATTGGGAATTTGGGATTAAAAAAAGGCAAAAAATAACCCAAAATTCCTTAAAAAACCCCTTAATTAATCAATAATTAATCAATTATCTATAATTAATTGGGGAGGATCAAAAAAAAGGTCCTGAGGGATTCTTAGGAATTTTTAATTCCCAAAAAATTGGGAATTCGGGTGAAAGAAAGAAACAGAAAAAGATTCTAAATTTAATTTTTTAAAAAAATTAATTGATCTGTAATTATTTAATTAATCAATAATTATTGATTATTGCCAATTTTTCCCATTTTCCCACAGTCCAGTCCGGATCAGAGACATTCCAGAGGTTTCTCCAGAAGCTCCTGCAGGATGGAACTCTCAGGAATTGCCTGGAAATCCCAAAAAAGTGAGAAATTTGGGGCAAAATCCCCAAAAAATGGGATTTTTCTGACCCTGGATGAATCCAAATCCATGGAAATCCCGAAAAAAATGGGATTTTTGGGGATTCAGCTGAAAAATTCCAGGATTTTGGGGGAAATTCCAGGATTTTGGGAAAATTTTATGATTTTTGTGAATTTTAGGATTTTTGGGAGTTTTTCCATCCCTGGAATTCTCCAAAAATTCCAGGATTTTGGGAAAAAATTCGAATTTTTGTGGATTTTAGGATTTTTGGAAGCTTTTCTGTCCTTGGAATTGGGAAAAAATTCCAGGATTTTGGTAAAATTTCCAAATTTTTTTTCTTCCCCTCCCTTCAATCCCAAATTCCCAGAGTTTCCCCCCAAAATTTGGGAATTTGGATCCAATTTTTGACCAAATTCCGAATATTTTCCCTCTTTCCCGTGGAACTTTTCCCTGATTTGCCCCAAAATTTGGGAATTTTGGATCCAATTTTGGACCAAATTCCAGAGATTTTCTCTTTCTAGTGGAATTTTTGGGAATTTTTGCCCAATTTGTCCAAAATTGGGGAATTCTGGCAGATTTTGGGAATTTTTCCTGCAGGAATTCTCTGGATTCAGCCCTGGATGGATCTGTGGCTCAGGTGAAGGAGCTGATGGCCAGGTGGGACACTGGGGACACCTTGGGGACATCTTGGGGACAGCAAAACACACCTGGGGACATCAAAACACACCTGGGGACATCCTGGGGACACCTGGGGGACATCAAAACACACCTGGGGACATCTTGGGGACACCTGGGGACACCTGAGACAGACTTGGGGACTCTTGGGGACATCTTGGGGACAGCAAAACACACCTGGGGACATCTTGGGGACACCTGGGGACACCTGAGACAGACTTGGGGACTCTTGGGGACATCTTGGGGACAACCTGGGGACACCTGGGGACACCTTGGGGACATCTGGGGACATCATAACACACCTGGGAACATCAAAACACACCTGGGGACATCCTGGGGACACCTGGGGACATCTTGGGGACACCTGGGGACACCTGAGACAGACTTGGGGACTCTTGGGGACATCTTGGGGACAGCAAAACACACCTGGGGACATCTTGGGGACACCTGGGGACATCTTGGGGACACCTGGGGACACCTGAGACAGACTTGGGGACTCTTGGGGACATCCTGGGGACATCTGGACACACCTGAGGACACCTGGGGACATCTTGGGGACACCTGGGGACACTTGGGTCACACCTGGGCACACCTGAGGACACCTGGGACAGACTTGGGGACATTGAAACACACCTGGGGAGACCTGGGACAGACTTGGGGACACCTGGAGAGCACCTGGGGACAAATCTGGGGACATTCTGGGGACACCTGGGGACATCAAAACACACCTGGGGACATCCTGGGGACACTTGGGGCACACCTGAGACATACCTGGGACACCTTGGGGACACCTGGGGACATCAAAACACACCTGGGGAGACCTGGGACAGACCTGGGGACATCTGGGGACACCTGGAGAACACCTGGGGACATCTTGGGGACAACTGGGGACATCAAAACACACCTGGGGACATCTTGGGGACACCTGGGGACAACAAAACACACCTGGGGAGACCTGGGACAGACTTGGGGACACCTGGGGACATCCAAAAAAACACACCTGGGGACACTTGGGTCACACCTGAGACATACCTGGGACACCCTGGGGACATCTTGGGTCACACCTGGGGACACCTTGGGAACATCAGGACACAGCTGGGATACCTTGGGGACATCTGGACACACCTGGGGCACTTGGGACAATTTGGGGACACCTTGGGGACACCTTGGGGACATCAGGACACACCTGGAGACACCCTGGGGACATCAGGACACACCTTGGGGACACCTGGACACACCTGAGGTCCCACCTGAGCTCCTCCATCCTGCAGTTTCTCCGCGGAGCTCCACGCCTGGGCTTTGCTCCTCCAGCAGCACGTGGAGCTCCACCAGGAGACCACCAGGTGAGGAAAAACCCCAAAAACCCCAAATTTCCCCAAAAAAACCCCCAAATTCCCCCCAAATCCCAAAAATTTCCCCCTTTTTGCCTCAAAAAACCCCAAATTTCACCCCCACCCAAAATCCCCAAAATTTCCCCCTTTTTTGCCTCATAAAACCCAAAATTTCCCCCAAAAAAACCCAAATTTCCCCCCAAAAAACCCCAAATTCCCCCAAATCCCTAAAATTTCCCCCTTTTTGCCTCAAAAAACCCCAAATTTCACCCCAAAAAAATCCCAAATTTCACCCAAAATTTCCCCCTTTTTGCTTCATAAAACCCCAAATTTCACCCCAAAAAATCCCAAATTCCCCCAAATCCCTAAATTTCCCAACAAACTCAAAAATTTCCCAAAAAAACCCTTAGATTTCCCCCAAACTTTTCCCCCCAAAACCCCCAAATTTTGCCCCAAAAAACCCCAAATTTCCCCCCCAGAAAAACCCCAAATTCCCCCAAATCCCAAAAATTTCCCCCTTTTTGCCTCATAAAACCCAAAATTTCCCCCAAAAACCCCCAAATTCCCCCCAAAAACCTCCAAATTTCCTCCAAAAAACCCCAAATTTCCCCCCCCAAAACCCCGGAATTTCCCCTTTTTGCCCCCCCAAAATGCCAAATTTTCCCCCCAAAAAACGCAGATTTCCCCCCAAAACCCCAAAAATTTCCTCCAAAATTCCCCCAAAAAAACCCAAATTTTCCCAAAAACCCCAAAATTTCCCCAAAAAAACCCCAAATTTCCCACAAAAACCTCCAAATTTCCCCAAAAACCCCAAAATCCCTTTTTCCCAGGAACTTGGATCTCCTAAAATCCGGAAATTCCCCCCAAAAAACCCCAAATTTTCCCAAAAAACCCCAAATTTCACCCGAAAAAACCCAAATTTTCCCCCAAAAACCTACAAAATTCCCACAAAAACCCCAAAATTTTCCCCAAAAACCCTCAATTTCCTTTTCCCCAGGAACTTGGATCTCCTAAAATCCGGAAATTCCTCCCAAGAAACTCCCGAAATTGGGAATTTTGGGAATTCCCAGATTTCCCAAATCCTCAACTCCAAACCCAACTATGGGGAAATCCTGAGAGAACAACAACCAATCCTGCAATCCCTGCAGCTCCGGGTGAGGTTTGGGGAAAAATCCCAAATTTGGGGAAATTGGGAATTTTGGGGGTTTGGGGGATTTTTTTGGGATTTTTGGGGGAATTTTTGGGATTTTTTGGGGATTTTTAGGGATTTTTTTGGATTTTTTTTTTTAGGGATTTTTAGGGATTTTTTGGAGGATTTCATTTTATTTTTTGAGATTTTTTGGGAATTTTTAAATTTTATTTTTTGGAATTTTGGTGATTTTTTATTTTTAGGGATTTTTTTGGATTTTTTTTTTTTTGTGGGAATTTTTTTTATTTTTGGGAATTTTTTTTTTTGGGGGAGGTTTTTGTTTTTGGGGATTTTAGGAGACTTTTGGAGATTTTTTTTGATTTTTAAAAATTTTTTGGGATTTAATTTTTTGGGGGGGGATATTTTGGAGATTTTTGGGGATTTTTTGGGGGGGATTTTTTTGGGATTTTTTCTGGATTCTTTTGGGATATTTTGGAGAGTTTTGGGGATTTTTTAAAATTTTATTTTATTTTTTGAGATTTTTGGGGATTTTTTGGGATTTTTTTTTATTTTTTGGGGGAGATTTTGGGGATTTTTAGGCATTTTTAAGGGATTTTTTAGGGGATTTTTTGGTGGATTTTAAAATTTTGTTTTAGGGATTTTTTTATTTTTGGGAGTTTTGGGATTTTTTGGGGTTTTGGGGGTTTTTTGTGGAATTTTTTATTTTTTGGGATTTTTTTTTTGGGGGGGGATTTTTGGGGATTTTTTTTTTTTGTGGATTTTTGGGGGGTTTTTTTGGGGGACTTCTTTGGATTTTTTCTTGATTTTTGGATTTTCTGGGATTTTTTCTTGATTTTTGGGATTTTTTGGTTTTTTTGGGTTTTCCAGGTGGATGAACTGCAGGAAGCTGGAAAATTGCTGAAGGAATTCAGTGAGGAAAGCAGGAATTTCCTGAAACACCTTTCTGAGCAGCTGGGTGAGTCAAAATAGCCCCAAAATAGCCCAAAAATAGCCCAAAAATTGGGGTGAAAATGGGGGGAAAGATCCCAAAAATATCCCAAAAATTGGGGTAAAAATGGGGAAAAAATATCCCAAAAATGTCCCAAAAATTGGGGGGAAAATGGGGAAAAATGTCCCAAAAATTTGGTTAAAAATGGGGAAAAATATCCCAAAAATATCCTAAAAATTGGGTTAAAAATGGGAAAAAAATATCCCAAAAATTGGGAAAAAATGGGCAAAAATATCCCAAAAATATCCTAAAAATTGGGTTAAAAATGGGAAAAAATATACCAAAAATTGTGGGGAAAATGGGGAAAAATATTTGAAAAATTTGGTTTAAAATGGGGAAAAAAATCCAAAAAATTTGGTTTAAAAAATCCCAAAAATTTGGCTAAAAATGGGGGAAAATATAAAAAAAATTGGTTTAAAATATCCCAAAAATTAGGTTAAATATGGGAAAAAGTCACGAAAATTTGGTTAAAAATGGGGGGAAAATATTCAAAAATTGGGTTAAAAATGGGGAAAAAAATCCAAAAATTTGGTTAAAAATGGGGAAAAATATTTGAAAATTTGGTTTAAACTGGGGGAAAATATCCCAAAATTTGGTTTTAAATGGGGAAAAATATTTTAAAAATTTGGTTTAAAATGGGGAAAAACATCCAAAAAATTGCGTTAAAAATGGGGGAAAATATTCCAAAAATTGGGTTAAAATGGGGAAAAAGATCACAAAAATTTGGTTAAAAATGGGGAAAAATATTCAAAAATTTGGTTAAAAATGGGGGAAAATATCCAAAAATTTGGTTAAAAATGGGGAAAAAACCCCCCAAAATTGGGAAAAAAATCCCAAAAATTTGGTTTAAAATATCCCAAAAATTTCGTTTAAAGTGGGAAAAATTGTCACAAAGAATTGGTTAAAAAATGGGGAAAATATCCCAAAAATTTGATTAATAATGGGAAAAAATCCCAAAAATTCAGTTAATAATGAGAAAAAATATTCGAAAATTTGGTTAAAAATGGGGAAAAAAATCCCAAAAATTGGGTTAAAAATGGGGAAAAATATCCCAAAATTGGGTTAAAAATGGGGAAAAAATCCCAAAAATTGGGTTAAAAATGGGGAAAAATATCCCAAAAATCACAAAAATTAGTGAAAAATGGGGCAAAAAATCCCAAAAATATCCCAAAAATTGGTTAAAAATTGGGAATTAATGTGATTTTCCTGTTTTTCAGCCTCCAGGGCGTTCAGGAACCTTCCGGAATCTCCAGCCAGGAAATTGCTGGAAAGGAAATCCCAAAAGGCTTTGGAATAAAACAGGAAAAATCCCAAAAAAATCCCCTTTTGAGCCCAAAATCTTCCTGCTTTGCTTTGCTTTCTTGGGGTTCTTTTTGGGTGTTTTTGGGTTTTTTTAATTTTAATTTAATTTTTAATTTTAATTTTTAATTTTATTTTTAATTTTTAATTTTAATTTTTAATTTTAATTTTTAATTTTAATTTCATTTTTATTTTTATTTTTATTTAAATTTTTATTTTTATTTTTATCTTGGGGACAGGAAGGAGGTGGCGCGGCTGGCAGTGCCGATAGCGCGCGGCTCTTCCTGCGGGGAATTGTCACCAACCCTGGGGACATCGCGGGGGGGGGAGGGCGGGGACAGCCTGGGGACACCATGGGGACACCATGGGGACACCATGGGGACAGGGACAGCCTGGGGACACAATGGGGACACCATGGGGACAGAGACAGTCTGGGGACACAATGGGGACACCATGGGGACACCATGGGGACAGGGACAGCCTGGGGACACCCTGGGGACACCATGGGGACAGGGACAGTCTGGGGACACCCTGGGGACACAATGGGGACACCATGGGGACAGGGACAGCCTGGGGACACCCTGGGGACACCATGGGGACACCATGGGGACAGGGACAGCCTGGGGACACCATGGGGACACACTGGGGACATCATGGGGACAGGGACAGCCTGGGGACACCCTGGGGACACAATGGGGACACCATGGGGACACAATGGGGACACCATGGGGACAGGGACAGCCTGGGGACACCCTGGGGACACCATGGGGACACACTGGGGACATCATGGGGACAGGGACAGCCTGGGGACACCCTGGGGACACCATGGGGACACCATGGGGACATCATGGGGACAGGGACAGCCTGGGGACACCCTGGGGACACAATGGGGACACCATGGGGACACAATGGGGACACCATGGGGACAGGGACAGCCTGGAAACACCATGGGGACACAATGGGGACACCATGGGGACAGGGACAGCCTGGAAACACCATGGGGACACAATGGGGACACCATGGGGACAGGGACAGCCTGGAAACACAATGGGGACACCATGGGGACACCATGGGGACAGGGACAGCCTGGAAACACCATGGGGACACAATGGGGACTCCCTGGGGACACCCTGGGGCACCATGGGGACACCATGGGGACATCATGGGGACAGGGACAGCCTGGGGACACCCTGGGGACACCATGGGGACACCATGGGGACATCATGGGGACAGGGACAGCCTGGGGACACCCTGGGGACACAATGGGGACACCATGGGGACACAATGGGGACACCATGGGGACAGGGACAGCCTGGAAACACCATGGGGACACAATGGGGACACCATGGGGACAGGGACAGCCTGGAAACACCATGGGGACACAATGGGGACACCATGGGGACAGGGACAGCCTGGAAACACAATGGGGACACCATGGGGACACCATGGGGACAGGGACAGCCTGGAAACACCATGGGGACACAATGGGGACTCCCTGGGGACACCCTGGGGCACCATGGGGACACCATGGGGACATCCTGGGGACAGGGACAGTCTGGGGACACAATGGGGAACTATGGGAACACAATGGGGAACTATGGGGACAACCTGGGGACAACCTGGGGACACACTGGGAACTCCCTGGGGCACCATGGGGACACACTGGGGACACACTGGGGACACCCTGGGGACAGGGACAGTCTGGGGACACCATGGGGCACCATGGGGACACCTTGGGGACACCATGGGGACATCCTGGGGACAGGGACAGTCTGGGGACACAATGGGGAACTCTGGGGACAACCTGAGGACACCCTGGGGGCACAATGGGGACAGGGACAGTCTGGGGACACCCTGGGGACACTCTGGGGACCCAATGGGGACAGGGACAGCATGGCAGGGCCTTGGGGACACCGTGGGGACACAATGGGGACACTCTGGACACTCCTATGGGGACACCCTGGTGACAGGGACATCCTGGACACTGCTGTGGGGACACTCTGGTGACAGGGACACCCTGGCCACTCCTATGGGGACATCCAGGGGACAGGGACAGCCTGGATACTGCTATGGGGACACCTTGGCCTTGGGGACAGCCTGGACATGGGGACATCACCATGGGGACACTCTGGGCATGGGGACACCCTGGTGACAGGGACATCCTGGTGACAGGGACACTGGCCACTCCTATGGGGACATCCTGGTGACAGGGACATCCTGGACACTGCTGTGGGGACATCCTGGGCATGGGGACATCCCAGCCTTGGGGACACCACGGACATGGGGACATCCTGGCCACTGCTATGGGGACATCCTTGGCTTGGGGACACCATGGGGACAGAGACACCCCCTTGGGGACAGCCTGGGGACAGAGACACTGCCATGGGGACAGCCTGGCCTTGGGGACATCACCATGGGGACACTCTGGGCATGGGGACACCCTGGTGACAGGGACACTCTGGTGACAGGGACACTCTGGCCACTCCTATGGGGACATCCTGGTGGCAGGGACACCCTGGATGCTGCTATGGGGACAGCCTGGGCTTGGGGACAGCCTGGCCTTGGGGACAGCCAGGACATCACTGTGGGGACAGCCTGGGCATGGGGACAGCCTGGTGACAGGGACACCCTGGTGACAGGGACACTCTGGACACTGCTATGGGGACACTCTGGGCATGGGGACAGCCTGGGGACAGGGACACCTCCTTGGGGACAGCCTGGGCTTGGGGACATCCTGGAGATCACCATGGGGACATCCCAGCTTGGGGACAGACAGGGGACAAGGACAGCCTGGTGACAGGGACAGTCTGGACACTGCTGTGGGGACACCTTGGCCTTGGGGACAGCCTGGACATGGGGACATCACCATGGGGACACTCTGGACATGGGGACATCCTGGGGACAGAGACAGCCTGGACACTGCTATGGGGACATCCTGGGCTTGGGGACAGCCTGGGGACAGGGACACTGCCATGGGGACAGCCTGGACATGGGGACATCACCATGGGGACACTCTGGGCATGGGGACACTCTGGTGACAGGGACACCCTGGCCACTGCTATGGGGACATCCTGGGCTTGGGGACACCGTGGGGACAGGGACACCCCCTTGGGGACATCCTGGGCTTGGGGACAGCCAGGGGACAGGGACAGCCTGGCCTTGGGGACACCCAGGACACCAGTGCCACCACCCTGGGGACACCCGCTGTCCCTCCCCGGCCCTGGTTGGGGACAATCCTGCAGTGTCACCTCCGGGAGGGGGAGGGGACATCCTGTCCCTTTGTCCCTCTGGGGGTTATCAGGAGGGACAGCTTGGGGACATTGGGGACAGCTTGGGGACAGCTTGGGGACATCGGGGACAGCTTGGGGACACCTTGGGGACAGCCTGGGGACATCAGGGACAGCTCGGGGACATCGGGGACAGCTTGGGGACATTGGGGACAGCTTGGGGACAGCTTGGGGACAATGTACGGCAATGTCGAGACCGGGCTGGGCAAAGGTATGACCACCCCTGTCCCTGATGTCCCCAATGTCACCTCTCCAGTGTCACCTCCCCATCCCGATGTCACCTTCTTGTCCCCACTGTCACCTCTCTGTCCCCAATGTCACCTTCTCGATGTCCCCAATGTCACCTGTCTGTCTCCAATGTCCCCAATGTCACCTCCCTGATGTCCCCAATGTCACCTGATCTCCCCAATGTCACCTCCCCAATGTCCCCAATGTCCCTCTCTGTCCCCAGTGTCCCCAATGTCCCCACTGTCCCCAATGTCCCCAATGTCCCTCTCTGTCCCCAGTGTCCCCAATGTCCCCAATGTCCCCAATGTCCCTCTCTGTCCCCAATGTCCCCACTGTCCCCACTGTCCCCAATGTCCCCAATGTCCCTCTCTGTCCCCAGTGTCCCCAATGTCCCCAATGTCCCCAATGTCCCTCTCTGTCCCCAATGTCCCCACTGTCCCCCAATGTCCCCAGTGTCCCCAGTGTCCCCAATGTCCCCAATGTCCCCAATGTCCCTCTCTGTCCCCACTGTCCCCCAATGTCCCCAATGTCCCTAATGTCCCTCTCTGTCCCCAATGTCCCCAGTGTCCCCAATGTCCCTCTCTGTCCCCAGTGTCCCCAGTGTCCCCAATGTCCCCACTGTCCCCACTGTCCCCAATGTCCCCAATGTCCCCAATGTCCCCAGTGTCCCCAATGTCCCTCTCTGTCCCCAGTGTCCCCAGTGTCCCCAATGTCCCCACTGTCCCCAATGTCCCCAATGTCCCCAATGTCCCCACTGTCCCCCAGTGTCCCCACTGTCCCCAATGTCCCCACTGTCCCCAATGTCCCCAGTGTCCCCACTGTCCCCACTGTCCCCAATGTCCCCACTGTCCCCAATGTCCCCAATGTCCCCAATGTCCCTCTCTCTCCCCAGCTCTCCCCCAGGACTCTCCGGACGAAAATCCCTACGAGCCTCTCGACCCCTCCCCCCACCCCCGCCCCTCCCCCCCCTCGCCCTAAGCCCCTCCCCCCTCCACGAGGGGGGCGTGGCCTTGGTGGGCGTGGCCTGGCTGGGCGTGGCCGGGGCGTGGCCTGGGTGGCCTTGGTGGCCCTCGGGGTGTCGCTGCTGCTCAACGTCATCCTGGTGACACTCGGAGCTCGGCGGGGTGAGTGACATTGGGGGGAATTTGGGGATTTTGGGGAATTTTGGGGAATTTTTGGGATTTTTTGGGGAATTTTTTGGGAATTTTTTGGGATTTTTTCGGAATTTTTTGGGAATTTTTTTTTATTTTTGAAAATTTTTTAAACATTTTTAAAAAATATTTTAAAATTTTTTTTTTCGGGGATGTTTGGGGAATTTTGGGGATTTTTTCGGAATTTTTTTGGGATTTTTTTTTTTATTTTTTAAATTACTTTTCGGAGATTTTGGGGGAATTTTTTGGGAATTTTTGGGATTTTTTTCGGAATTTTTTGGGATTTTTTTTTTTTTCAAATTACTTTTCAGGGATTTTTGGGATTTTTTCGGAATTTTTTGGGAATTAAAAAAAATTTAAATTACTTTTTGGGGATTTTTAGGGAATTTTTAGGGAATTTTTTGGATTTTTTAAATTTTTTGGGGGGAATTTTTTGGGATTTTTTCGGAATTTTTTGGGAAATTTAAAAAAATTTTTTATGTTACTTTTCGGGGATTTTTGGGGGAATTTTTGGGGATCTTTGGGTGGTTTTTTTTGGGGGGGGGATATTTTTTTTACTTTTCAGAATTTTTTGGGGGATTTTATTTCATTTTTGGGGTTTTTCGTGGGGAATTTTTGGGGGGATTTTTATTTTTTGGGATTTTTTTTCTTTTTTTGGGGATTTTTTGGGATGTTTGGGGGAATTTTGAGGGTTGGTTTTCTTCAGTTTTGGGTTATTTTGGGGGATTTGGGGTTTTGTTTGTTTTGGGGTCTTTGTTGGATTTTTTAGGGGGATTTGGGGTTTTGGGGTGATTTGGGGATTTGGGGGAATTTTTGTGATTTTTTCGGAATTTTTGGGGAATTTTTTTTTTTATTTTTAAATTACTTTTCGGGGATTTTTTGGGAATTTTTGGGAAATTTTATTTCATTTCTTGGTTTTTTTGGGGGGATGTCCCCAGTGTCCCCAATGTCCCCAGTGTCCCCAATGTCCCCAGTGTCCCCAGTGTCCCAAATGTCCCCAAATGTCCCCAGTGTCCCCATTAATGTCCCCAATGTTCCCATTAATGTCCCCATTGTCCCCAATGTCCCCAATGTTGTCAGTGTCCCCATGCATGTCCCCAATATCCCTAATGTCCCCAATGTCCCAAATGTCCCCAATGTCCCCAATGTCCCAAATATCTTCAATGTCCCCAATGTCCCCAGTGTCCCCCGTGTCCCCAACATCCCCATCATCCCCAACATCCCCAATATCCCCAACGTCCCCAATGTCCCCAAATGTCCCCAATGTCCCCTATGTCCCCACTGTCCCCAAATGTCCCCAATGTCCCCAGTGTCCCCAACATCCCCAATGTCCCCAATGTCCCCAATGTCCCCTTGCTGTCCCCTCAGTCTCGGAGCTCTCGGCAGCCCTGGAGGCAGAGAAGGCCAAGGAGCCAGCGCCACCCACAGGTCTGTCCCCAAATCTCTGTGTGTCCCCAAATCCGTGTGTCCCCAAATCCGTGTGTCCCCAAATCCGTGTGTCCCCAAATCTCTGTCCCCAAATCCGTGTGTCCCCAAATCCGTGTGTCCCCAAATCTCTGTGTGTCCCCAAATCCGTGTGTCCCCAAATCTGTGTGTCCCCAAATCCGTGTGTCCCCAAATCTCTGTGTGTCCCCAAATCTCTGTGTGTCCCCAAATCCGTGTGTCCCCAAATCTCTGTGTGTCCCCAAATCTCTGTGTGTCCCCAAATCCGTGTGTCCCCAAATCTCTGTCCCCAAATCTGTGTGTCCCCAAATCTGTGTGTCCCCAAATCTCTGTCCCCAAATCCGTGTGTCCCCAAATCTCTGTGTGTCCCCAAATCTGTCTGTCCCCAAATCCGTGTGTCCCCAAATCCGTGTGTCCCCAAATCTGTGTGTCCCCAAATCTGTCTGTCCCCAAATCCGTGTGTCCCCAAATCTGTGTGTCCCCAAATCTGTGTGTCCCCAAATCCGGGTGTCCCCAAATCTCTGTGTGTCCCCAAATCCGTGTGTCCCCAAATCTCTGTGTGTCCCCAAATCTCTGTGTGTCCCCAAATCTGTGTGTCCCCAAATCCGTGTGTCCCCAAATCTGTGTGTCCCCAAATCCGTGTGTCCCCAAATCTCTGTCCCCAAATCTGTCTGTCCCCAAATCTGTGTGTCCCCAAATCTGTGTGTCCCCAAATCCGTGTGTCCCCAAATCTGTGTGTCCCCAAATCCGTGTGTCCCCAAATCTCTGTGTGTCCCCAAATCCGGGTGTCCCCAAATCCGTGTGTCCCCAAATCTCTGTGTGTCCCCAAATCTGTGTGTCCCCAAATCTCTGTGTGTCCCCAAATCTGTGTGTCCCCAAATCTGTGTGTCCCCAAATCCGTGTGTCCCCAAATCTGTGTGTCCCCAAATCCGTGTGTCCCCAAATCTCTGTGTGTCCCCAAATCCGGGTGTCCCCAAATCCGTGTGTCCCCAAATCTCTGTGTGTCCCCAAATCTCTGTGTGTCCCCAAATCTGTCTGTCCCCAAATCCGTGTGTCCCCAAATCTGTGTGTCCCCAAATCTCTGTGTGTCCCCAAATCTCTGTCCCCAAATCCGTGTGTCCCCAAATCCGTGTGTCCCCAAATCTGTGTGTCCCCAAATCTGTCTGTCCCCAAATCTGTGTGTCCCCAAATCTGTGTGTCCCCAAATCTGTGTGTCCCCAAATCTCTGTGTGTCCCCAAATCTGTCTGTCCCCAAATCCGTGTGTCCCCAAATCTGTGTGTCCCCAAATCCGTGTGTCCCCAAATCTCTGTGTGTCCCCAAATCTCTGTGTGTCCCCAAATCCGTGTGTCCCCAAATCCGTGTGTCCCCAAATCTGTGTGTCCCCAAATCTGTCTGTCCCCAAATCCGTGTGTCCCCAAATCTGTGTGTCCCCAAATCCGTGTGTCCCCAAATCTCTGTGTGTCCCCAAATCCGGGTGTCCCCAAATCCGTGTGTCCCCAAATCTGTGTGTCCCCAAATCTCTGTGTGTCCCCAAATCTGTCTGTCCCCAAATCTGTGTGTCCCCAAATCCGTGTGTCCCCAAATCTCTGTGTGTCCCCAAATCCGTGTGTCCCCAAATCTGTGTGTCCCCAAATCTCTGTGTGTCCCCAAATCTGTGTGTCCCCAAATCTCTGTGTGTCCCCAAATCCGTGTGTCCCCAAATCTCTGTGTCCCCAAATCTGTGTGTCCCCAAATCTGTGTCCCCAAATCTCTGTCCCCAAATCTCTGTCCCCAAATCTGTGTCACCTCCCCTGTCCCTTCACTGTCACCCTCCCCGCTCCACACCGAGCCCTGTGGCCAAACTTTGGTGGCCATTGGGCATCTCCTGGTGGTCACTGGGCAGTTCCTGGTGGCCACTGGGTGGTTCCTGGTGGCCACAGGAATTCCTGGTGGTCACTGGGCAGTTCCTGGTGGTCACTGGGTGGTTCCTGGTGGTCACTGGGTGGTTCCTGGTGGCCACTGGGTGGTACCTGGTGGCCACTGGGCAGTTCCTGGTGGTCACTGGGTGGTTCCTGATGGTCACCGGGCAGTTCCTGGTGGTCACCGGGCAGTTCCTGGTGGTCACTGAGCAGTTCCTGGTGGCCACTGCCCACCTCCTGGTGGCCGCTGCCCAACTCCTGGTGGCCTCTAGGCAACTCCTGGTGGCCGCTGCCCAACTCCCAGTGGCCACTGCCCAACTCCCGGTGGCCACCGCCCAACTCCCGGTGGCCACCACCCTTCCCTCACTGTCCCCCTGTCCCCGCAGGCTCCGCCACCTTCCAGCTCTACAACCAGGCCCACCAGGCCTGCATCGTGGCCACCAACCGGCGGCTCTCGCTAGCCCCCTGCGCCCCCTCCTCGCCAGCCCAGCTCTTCCAGTGGCTACCCGGCGGTCAGCTCCGCCACCCCTCCTCCGGCCAGTGCGTCACGGCCACGGCGGCGGTGGCCCAGGCGCTGGTCCGGCTGGCGCCCTGCAGGTCCGGCTGGCGACTGCAGCGGTGGCTCTGTGGCCGCGGGGCACTGCTGGCCCTGGCCGGGACCGAGCTGCACTTCAACTTCGGCAACAACCGCGAGGGCGAGGTGATGCTGTTCGCGGGGAAGGGCGAGTGGAGCCGCTGGGTGGTGCGCGGCGCCGAGGAGGACCTGTGCTCCAGGGACTGTGAGTGTGTCCGGAACTTTCCAGAAATTTATTCCCGAGTTTTCCCGAGTTTTCCTGAGTTTTTGCAGAAAATTTCCCGAGTTTCCCTGAGTTTTCCTGAATTTTTGCAGAATTTTTGCAGAATTTTTCCCGAGTTTTCCTGAGTTTCCCTGAGTTTTTGCAGAAAATTTCCCGAGTTTCCCTGAGTTTTCCTGAATTTTTTGCAGAATTTTTCCCGAAGTTTTCCCGAGTTTTCCTGAGTTTTCGCAAAATTTTTTCCCTGAATTTTCGCAAAATTTTTCCCCCTGAATTTTCGCAAACTTTTCCCAGAAATTTTTTTCCCGAGTTTTCCTGAATTTTCCCAAAAATTTTCCAGAAATTTCTCCGAATTTTCCTGAGTTTTTGCAAAATTTTCCTGAATTTTCACAAAATTTTCCCGTTCTTTTCCCAAATTTTTACAAAGTTTTCCCTAATTTTCCTGAATTTTTGCAAAATTTCCCCAAATTTTTACAAAGTTTTCCCGAATTTTTCCTGAATTTTTGCAAAATTTTCCTGAATTTTTGCAAAATTTTCCCGTTTTTCCTGAATTTTTACAAAGTTTTCCCGAGTTTTTCCTGAATTTTCGCAAAATTTTCCCCTTTTTTCCCCCAAATTTTTACAAAGGTTTCCCGAATTTTTCCTGAATTTTCACAAAATTTTTCCTGAATTTTCACAAAATTTTCCCATTTTCCCCCCAAATTTTTACAAAGTTTTCCCGAGTTTTCCTGAGCTTTCCCAAAATTTTTCCAGAAATTTTCCCAAATTTTCCTGAATTTTCCCAAAGTTGTTCCAGAAATTTTCCGGAGTTTTCCTGAATTTTCGCAAAATTTTCACAGAAATTTTTGCTGAATTTTCACAAAAATTTTCCAGAAATTTTCCCGAATTTTCCTGAATTTTCCCAAAATTTTCCCAGAAATTTTCCTGAGTTTTCCTGAATTTTTGCAAAATTTTCCTGAATTCTGCCAAAATTTTCCTGAATTTTCTCAAATTTTTCCCGTTCTTTTCCCAAATTTTTACAAAGTTTTCCCGAATTTTTCTGAATTTTTGCAAAATTTTCCTGAATTTTCGCAAAATTTCCCCACTTTTTTCCCAAATTTTTACAAAGTTTTCCCGAATTTTTCCTGAATTTTTCCCAAATTTTTGGGGTTTGGTTTAGTGTTTTTCCCCAAATTTTCCAGCCTCAGTTCAATGTTTTCCCAATTTTCCCAAATTTCCCCAAATTTTTGGTGTTTTCCAAAATCTCCAGGATTTAACTCAACCCCAACCCAATCCAAACCCCAAATCTTTGGGATTTTTCCCAATCCCGACCCCAAATTTTGGGATTTAACCCAATCCAAACCCCGAAGTGATCCAAACCCCAAATTTTGGGATTTAACTCAATCCTGACCCTAAAAATCCAGGATTTATCCCAATCCAAACCCCAAATTTTTGGGATTTAACTCAATCCTGACCCCAAAAATCTTTGGGATTTGACCCAATCCAAACCCTAAAAATCTTTGGGATTTGATCAAATTCTGACTCCAAATCTTTGGGATTTATCCCAATCCCGACCCCAAATTTTGGGATTTAACCCAATCCAAACCCCAAATTGATCCCAAACCCCAAATATTGGGAATTTATCCCAATCCTGACCCAAAAAAATCTTTGGGATTTAATCCAATTCAAACCCCCAAGTGACCCCAACACCGAATTTTGGGATTTGACTCCATCACAACCCCAAATTTTTGGGATTTACCCAATCCCATAGTTAAAAATCTTTGGGATTTATCCCAATCCTGACCCCAAATTTTGGGATTTATCCCGATCCAAACCCCAAATCTTTGGGATTTAACTCAATCCTGACCCGAAATCTTTGGGATTTATCCCAATCCAAACCCCAAAGTCACCCCAACACCAAATTTTGGGTTTAACTCAATTCGACCCCAAATCTTTTGGGATTTATCCCAATCCTGACCCCAAATCTTTGGGATTTCACTCAATCCTTACCCCAAAAATCCAGGATTTGACCCAATCCAAACCCCAAATCTTTAGGATTTAACTCAATCCTGACCCCAAAAATCTTTGGGATTTGACCCAATCCAAACCCTAAAAATCTTTCTTTGGGATTTATCCTGATCCCGACCCCAAATCTTTGGAGTTTAACCCAATCCAGACCCCAAATCTTTAGGATTTATCCCGATCCTGACCCTAAATTTTGGGATTTAACCCAATCCAAACCCCAAAGTGACCCCAACCCCTAAATCTTTGGGATTTATCCTGATCCTGACCCCAAATTTTGGGATTTATCCCAATCCAAACCCCAAATTTTGGGATTTAACTCAAATCCAAACCCCAAAAATCTTTGGGATTTGACCCAATCCAAACCCTAAAAATCTTTCTTTGGGATTTATCCCGATCCCGACCCCAAATCTTTGGGATTTTCCCTTTTTCCCCAGGCCACCCCCGCTGCTCCAAAGGTTGGGTTTTTTTCCGGAATTCCTGTTATTTCTTCTCCAAATCTGCGACTTCCTGGGAGAATTCCCGACTTTTCTGCTCGGCTTTGGGGTCGCAGCTGCTCGAGGTCGATGATGCCGAGGAAAAGGTGAGATCCCAAATCCCAGAAACCCCAAAGAAATCCCCCAAATCCCAGAAATCCCAAAGAAATCCCCCAAATCCCAGAAATCCCACGAGTTCCTGAAAAATCCCAAAAATCCCATAAATCCCATAAATCCCCAAATCCTATGAGTTCCAGAAAAATCCCAAAAATCCCATAAATCCCATAAATCCCCAAATCCGACGAGTTCTGGAAAAATCCCCAAATCCCATGAGTTCTGGGAAAATCCTACAAATCCCATAAATCCCATGAATTCCTGAAAAATCCTACAAATCCCATAAATCCCATGAGTTCCTGAAAAATCCCTCAAATCCCATAAATCCCATAAATCCCCAAACCTCACGAGTTCCAGAAAAATCCTACAAATCCCATAAATCTCTCCCAAATCCCATAAATCCCATGAATTCCTGAAAAATCCTACAAATCCCATAAATCCCATGAATTCCTGAAAATTCCTACAAATCCCATAAATCCCCAAATTCCCCCAAATCCCATAAATCCCCAAAATCTCACAAAATTCGCCAAATCCCATAAATCCCAAAAATCCCATAAATCCCCCAAATCTCCCATATTCACCCAAATCTCCCAAATCCCAAAAATCCCCAAAATCCCAGAAATCCCAAAATCCCAGAAATCCCAAAATCCCCTGAATCCTCCAGATCTGGGAGTGACTGGGGTCATACTGGTTTATACTGGTTTATACTGGTTTATACCCATCCATACCAGTCCATACTGGTTTATACTGGTCTATACTGGTCCATACTGGTCTATACTGGTTTATACCCATCCATACCAGTCCATACTGGTTTATACCGGTCTATACTGGTTTATACCCATCCACGCCAGTCCATACTGGTCTATACTGGTCTATACTGGTTTATACCCATCCACGCCAGTCCATACTGGTCCATACTGGTCTATACTGGTTTATACCCATCCATACCAGTCCATACCGGTCTATACTGGTCTATACTGGTCTATACTGGTTTATACCCATCCATACCAGTCCATACTGGTTTATACTGGTCTATACTGGTCTATACTGGTTTATACCCATCCACACCAGTCCATACTGGTTTATACTGGTCAATACTGGTCTATACTGGTTTATACCCATCCATACTGGCCCATACTGGTTTATACTGGTTTTTACTGGTCCGTACACATCCATACTGGTTCAAACTCGTCCATACTGGTTTATACTGGTTTATACCCATCCATACTGGCCCATACTGGTTTATACTGGTCTATACTGGTCCATACTGGTCTATACTGGTTTATACCCATCCATACCAGTCCATACCAGTCCATACTGGTCTATACTGGTCCATACTGGTCTATACTGGTTTATACCCATCCATACCAGTCTATACTGGTTTATACTGGTCCATACTGGTCTATACTGGTTTATACCCATCCATACCAGTCTATACTGGTTTATACTGGTCTATACTGGTCTATACTGGTTTATACCCATCCACACCAGTCCATACTGGTTTATACTGGTCTATACTGGTCTATACTGGTTTATACCCATCCATACTGGCCCATACTGGTTTATACTGGTTTTTACTGGTCCATACACATCCATACTGGTTCAAACTCGTCCATACTGGTTTATACCCATCCATATTGGTCCATACTGGTTCATGCTGGTTTTTACTGGTCCATACTGTTCCATACTGGTTTGTACTGGTTTATCCCAGTTTATATCAGTTTTTACTGGTCCATACTGTTTTATCCCAGTTTATACTGGTCCATACAGGTTTATAGTCATCCATACCGGTCCATACTGGTTTATAGTGGTTTATACTGGTTTATACTCATCCATACTGGTCCATACTGGTCCATACTGGTCCATACTGGTCCATACTGGTTTGTACCAATCCATACTGGTCCATACTGGTCCATAATGGTCCGTACTGAATCCATACTGGTCCATACTGGTTTGTACCAATCCATACTGGTCCATACTGGTTTTTACTGGTCCATACTGGTCCATACTGGTTTGTACTGGTTTATCCCAGTTTATATCAGTTTTTACTGGTCCATACTGGTTTATACTGGTCCATACTGGTTTATACCCATCCATATCGGTCCATACTGGTTTATACTGGTTTACACTGGTCCACACTGATACCAATCCATACTGGTTTATACTGGTTTATACCTGTCCATACCAAGCCATATTGGTCCATACTGGTCCATACTGGTTTATACTGGTCCATACTGGTTCAAACTCATCCATACTGGTCCATACTGGTTTATACCCATCCATATCAGTCCATACTGGTGCATACTGGTTTGTACCAATCCATACTGGTTTGTACCAATCCATACTGGTCCATACTGGTCCATACTGGTTTATACTGGTCCATACTGGTTTGTACTGGTTTATACTGGTTTATACCTGTCCATACCAGGCCATATAGGTCCATACCAATCCATACTGGTCCACACTGGTCCATACTGGTTTATACTGGTCCATTCTGGTCCATTCTGGTCCAAACTCATCCATACTGGTTTATACCCATCCATACCAGTCCATACTGGTCCATACTGGTTTGTACCAGTCCATACTGGTCCATACTGGTCCATACTGGTTTATACTGGTTTATACTGGTTTATACTGGTCCATACTGGTCCATACTGGTCCATACTGGTGCAGCGGCACGTCCAGGCCCAGCTGCAGAGCCCAGCCTGGCTGGGGATTCGGGATGAGGAGCTGGAGGGGAGCTGGAGCCGCGGGGACGGAACCGCGCTGACCCCGAACAACAGGTTTGGGGTTTTATGGGATTTTTATGGGATTTTGGGGTTTTTTATGGGATTTTGGGGTTATTTATGGGATTTTTGGGGTTATTTATGGGATTTATGGGATTTGGGGAGTTTGGGTTACCTGGAGCCGCGGGGACGGAACCGCGCTGACCCCGAACAACAGGTTTTGGGGTTTTTGTGGGATTTTGGGGTTATTTATGGGATTTTGGGGTTATTTATGGGATTTTGGGGTTATTTATGGGATTTATGGGATTTGGGGTATTTGGGTTACCTGGAGCCGCGGGGACGGAACTGCGCTGACCCCGAACACCAGGTTTGGGGGTTTTATGGGATTTTTATGGGATTTTGGGGTTATTTATGGGATTTTGGGGTTATTTATGGGATTTATGGGATTTGGGGTATTTGGGTTACCTGGAGCCGCGGGGACGGAACCGCGCTGACCCCGAACAACAGGTTTGGGGTTTTATGGGATTTTTATGGGATTTTGGGGTTATTTATGGGATTTTGGGGTTATTTATGGGATTTATGGGATTTAGGGGATTTATGGGATTTGGGGTTATTTATGGGATTTATGGGATTTAGGGGATTTATGGGATTTGGGGTTATTTATGGGATTTATGGGATTTGGGGCATTTGGGTTACCTGGAGCCGCAGGGACGGAACTGCGCTGACCCCGAACAACAGGTTTGGGGATTTTGTGGGATTTTGGGGTTATTTATGGGATTTTTGGGAATTGTGGGATTTGGTGAATTTATGGGATTTATGGGATTTTTGGGATTTGGGGGATTTTGTAATTATTTATGGGATTTAGGGGATTTGGGGGATTTATGGGATTTGGTGGGTTTGGGAGATTTTTGGGATTTGGGAGATTTGGGGGATTTGGGGGATTTTGGGGATTTATGGGATTTGGGTTACCTGGAGCCACAGGGATGGATCTGCCCTGACCCCAAATAACAGGTGGGGACGTTTTATGGGATTTATGGGATTTTTGGGATTTAGGGGAGAGTTAGGGGATTTTTGGGATTTAGAGGGGTTTCTGGTATTTATGGGATTTTTGAGATTATTTAGGGCATTTGGGGAATTCATGGGATTTTTTTGTGATTTATGGGACTACTGAGGGAATTTTTGGCATTATTTATGGGATTCTTTATAGGATTATTCACAATCTATGGAGGATTATTTATGGGATTCTTTATGGGGTTGGGGTGGGATTTGAGGGATTTTTGGGATCCCGATCCTGTTGTTTGGGGGCAGTTGGTGGCACTGGGATTTGGGGGATTTTTGGGGTTATTTATGGGGGGATTGGGATTTTTGGGGATTTAGGGGAGTTTTAGGATTTAGGAGATTTGGGGAATTTAGGGGATTTGCGGGATTTGGGAGACTTGGGGAATTTTTGGGATTTATGGGATTTGGGGGATTTTGGAATTATTTATGGGATTTAGGGGACTTTTTGGGATTTATGGGATTTTTAGGATTTATGGGATTATTTATGGAATTTTAGGATCATTTAGGCAATTTCCAGGGTTTGTGGGATTGGGGGGATTTGGAAGGATTTGGGGGGATTTGAGAGGTTTATGGGGATTTTTGGGATTATTTATGGGATTTGAGGGATTTGGGGGATTTGGGGGATTCTGGGGAATTTATTTTTTTGGGATTTGGGGGAATTTACGGAATTCAGGGGATTTGGAGGATTTGTGGGAATTTATGGGATTATTTAGGGGATTTATCGGAATTGGGGGAATTGGGGGATTTATGGGGCTTTTGGGATTTGGGGGAATTTTTGGGATTTGGGCGATCTGTGGAATTTATGGGATTTAGGGGGAATTTTTGGCATTTATGGGATTTCTGGCATGCGGGGTGGGATTTGGGATGGATTTGGGGTGGATTTGGGGGGATTTATGGGATTTCTGGGATTTGGGATGGATTTGGGGTGGATTTGGGGTGGATTTGGGGTGGATTTGGGGGGAATTTCTGGGATTTCTGGGATTCGGGGTGGGATTTGGGATGGATTTGGGGTGGATTTGGGGTGGATTTGGGGGGAATTTATGGGATTTCTGGCATGCGGGGTGGGATTTGGGATGGATTTGGGGTGGATTTGGGGGGATTTATGGGATTTCTGGGATTTGGGATGGATTTGGGGTGGATTTGGGGGGAATTTCTGGGATTTCTGGGGTTTCATGCGTTCGGGGTGGATTTGGGGATTTTCCCGATCCCAATCCCGTTTTTTGGGGAGCAGCTGGTGGCACCGGGATGAACCCAACGGGGGATCCCTGGAGAACTGCGCGGCTGTGGGGTCGGACGGGCTCTGGGCGGATTATCCCTGCGGGACCAGCCTGGCCTGGGTGTGCGAGGAACCCTCCTGACCCCAAAATCCCGGGAATTCACCCCGAAATCCTGGAATTCAGCCCAAAATCCTGGGAATTCACCCCAAAATCCCAGGAATTCACCCCAAAATCCTGGGAATTCACCCCAAAATCCCGGGAATTGGGGGAAAATGGGAAATAAATGAATGTGTGTACTGGGATTGAACTGGGATCGGACTGGGATTGAACTGGGATTGGACTGGGATCAAACTGGGAGCTGTGGGATCATCCCTGCAGGACCCTCCTGACCCCAAAATCCCGGGAATTCACCCCAAAATCCTGGGAATTCACCCCAAAATCCCAGGAATTCACCCCAAAATCCCGGGAATTCACCCCGAAATCCTGGGAATTGGGGAAAAATGGGAAATAAATGAATGTGTGCACTGGGATTGAACTGGGATTGAACTGGGATTGGACTGGGAGCTGTGGGATCATCCCTGCAGGACCTTCCTGACCCCAAAATCCTGGGAATTCACCCCAAAATCCCAGGAATTCACCCCAAATTCCTGGGAATTCACCCCAAAATCATGGGAATTCACCCCGAAATCCTGGGAATTCACCCCGAAATCCCGGGAATTGGGGGAAAATGGGAATAAACTTGTGTGTGCAATGGGATTGGACTGGGATTGGACTGGGATTGGACTGGGATCAAACTGGGATCAAACTGGGATCAAACTGGGATCAAACTGGGATTGGACTGGGATCAAACTGGGATCAAACTGGGAGCTCTGGGATTATCCCTGCAGGACCCTCGTGACCCCCAAATCCTGGGAATTCACCCCAAAATCCCAGGAATTCACCCCAAAATCCCAGGAATTCACCCCAAAATCCCAGGAATTCACCCCAAAATCCCGGGAATTGGGGAAAAATGGGAAATAAATGAATGTGTGCACTGGGATTGAACTGGGATTGGACTGGGAATGAACTGGGATTGAACTGGGATCAAACTGGGATCAAACTGGGAGCTGTGGGATCATCCCTGCAGGACCAGCCTGGCCTGGGTGTGTGAGGAACCTTCCTGACCCCAAAATCCCGGGAATTCACCCCAAAATCCCGGGAATTCACCCCAAAATCCTGGGAATTCACCCCAAAATCCTGGGAATTCACCCCAAAATCCTGGGAATTGGGGAAAAATGGGAATAAACTTGTGTGTGCAGTGGGATTGGACTGGGATTGGACTGGGATCAAACTGGGATCAAACTGGGATCAAACTGGGAGCTCTGGGATCATCCCTGCAGGACCCTCGTGACCCCGAAATCCTGGGAATTCACCCCAAAATCCTGGGAATTCACCCCGAAATCCTGGGAATTCACCCCAAAATCCTGGGAATTCACCCCAAAATCCTGGGAATTGGGGAAAATGGGAAATAAACTTGTGTGTGTATTGGGATTGAACTGGGAGGGACTGGGATTGAACTGGGATCATACTGGGAGGGACTGGGAGGAACTGGGATCATACTGGGAGTGACTGGGGGCCACTGGGATCATACTGGGAGGGACTGGGAGGAACTGGGAGTGATTGGGGCCATACTGGGAATGACTGAGATCATACTGGGAGTGAATGGGATCATACTGGGGGTTACTGGGAGCAACTGGGATGGACTGGGGCCATACTGGGAATGACTGGAACCATACTGGCAGTTACTGGGGGCAACTGGGATCATACTGGGATTGGACTGGGATCGTAATGGGGTTACTGGGATCATACTGGGGTTACTGGGAGGGCTGAGACCATACTGGGAATGACTGGGATCATACTGGGATTGGACTGGGATCATACTGGGAGGGACTGGATTTGCTGGGAATTTGGGAGATCGGGTTGGATTTGGGGGAAAAAAACTAAAAAAAGGCAATTTGGGGTGAGAGAAAAACTGGAATTTGGTGAAATCAGCAGGAAAATCGGGAAATTGGGTGGAATTTCTGGAAATTTGGGAAAATTCGGTGGAATTTTCTGGAAATTTGGGAAAATTGGTCCAATTTCCTGGAAATTTGGGAAAATGGGTTGGATTTGCTGGAAATTTGGGAAATTGGGTGGAATTTCTGGAAATTTGGGAAAATTGGGTGGAATTTTCTGGAAATTTGGGAAATTGGGTGGAATTGCTGGAAATTTGGGAAAATTCGGTGGAATTTTCTGGAAATTTGGGAAAATTTGGTGGAATTGCTGGAAATTTGGGAAAATTCGGTGGAATTTTCTGGAAATTTGGGAAAATTTGGTGGAATTTCCTGGAAATTTGGGGGAAATGGGTGGAATTTTCTGGAAGTTTGGGAAATTGGGTGGAATTTTCTGGAAATTTGGGGAAATTGGGTGGAATTTTCTGGAAATTTGGGGGAAAATGGGTTGGATTTCCTGGAAATTTGGGAAATTGGGTGGAATTTCCTGGAAATTTGGGAAATTGGGTGGAATTTTCTGGAAGTTTGGGAAAATTGGGTGGAATTTTCTGGAAATTTGGGAAAATTCGGTGGAATTTTCTGGAAATTTGGGAAAATTTGGTGGAATTTCTGGAAATTTGGGGAAATTCGGTGGAATTTTCTGGAAGTTTGGGAAAATTCAGTGGAATTTTCTGGAAATTTGGGGAAATTGGGTGGAATTTTCTGGAAATTTGGGAAATTGGGTGGAATTTGCTGGAAATTTGGGAAAAATCGGTGGAATTTCCTGGAAATTTGGGAAATTTGGTCCAATTTCCTGGAAATTTGGGAAAATGGGTTGGATTTGCTGGAAATTTGGGAAATTGGGTGGAATTTCCTGGAAATTTGGGGAAAATGGGTTGGATTTGCTGGAAATTTGGGAAATTGGGTTGGATTTTCTGGAAATTTGGGAAATTGGGTGGAATTTCTGGAAATTTGGGAAAATTGGGTGGAATTTTCTGGAAATTTGGGGAAATTGTGTGGCATTTTCTGGAAATTTGGGGGAAAATGGGTTGGATTTGCAGGAAGTTTGGGAAATTGGGTGGAATTTTCTGGAAATTTGGGGAAATTGGGTGGAATTTTCTGGAAATTTGGGGAAATTGGGTTGGATTTCCTGGAAATTTGGGGAAAATGGGTTGGATTTCCTGGAAATTTGGGAAATTGGGTGGAATTTTCTGGAAATTTGGGGGAAAATGGGTTGGATTTGCAGGAAATTTGGGAAATTGGGTGGAATTTGCTAGAAATTTGGGAAATTTGGTCCAATTTCCTGGAAATTTGGGAAAATGGGTGGAATTTGCTGGAAATTTGGGAAATTGGGTGGACTTTCCTGGAAATTTGGGGGAAATGGGTGGAATTTTCTGGAAGTTTGGGAAATTGGGTGGAATTTCCTGGAAATTTGGGGGAAAATGGGGTTGGATTTCCCAGAAAAATGCCGGAAAAGGTGAAATCCGGGGGTCCTTGGGGTCACTTCTGCCAGGAGCAGCCATCGGAGCTGTGGGGCTGCTGCCCTTCCTGGGGGAAAAACGGGAAAAATTGGGAAAAAACGGGTGGGAATGGGGAGAAAATGGGGAAAAATGGGGGAAAATGGGGAAAAATGGGGGGAAAAGGGGGGAAAAATGGGGGAAAATGGGGGGAAAAATGAGAGAAAATTGAGGAAAAATGGGGGAAAATGGGGGAAAAGTGGGGGAAAATGGGGGAAAAATCGGAGATAAATGGGGGAAAATGGGTGGAAAATAGGGGAAAAGTGAGGGAAAAACGGGGGAAATGGGGAAAAATGGGGGGAAATGAGGGACAGAAATAGGGGAAAATGAGAGAGAAATGGGGGGAAATGGGGAAAATGGGTCAGAAAAGGGGAAAAAATGGGAAAAAATGGGGAAAATGGAAGAAAATGTCAACAGGGGTCAGAAATGGGGCGAAAAGGGGCAGAAATGGGGAAAAAATTGGGTGAAAATCAGTGGAAAAGAGGAAGAAATGAGGAGAAATGGGGAAAAATGGGGAAAAATGGGGAGAGAAAGGGTGGGAATGGGGCAGAGGTCACCTGTCAACCAGGTGTCCCCAGGCGGTGTGTCCCCAGGTGTCCCCAGGTGTCCCCAAGTGTCCCCAGGTGTCCCCAGGTGTCCCCAAATGTTCCCCAGATGTCCCCAGGTGTCCCCAGGTGTTCGCCAGTTGTCCCCAGGGGTCCCCCAGGTATTCCCAGGTATCCCCAGAATGTCCCCAAGTGTCCCCAGAATGTCCCCAGGTGTCCCCAGGTGTCCCCAGATGTATCCCAAGTGTCCCCAGGTGTCCCCAGGATGTCCCCAGGTGTTCCCCAGAATGTCCCCAGGATGTCCCCAGGTGTCCCCAGGTGTCCCCAGATGTTCCCCAGGTATCCCCAGGTGTCCCCAGATGTGTCCCAAGTGTCCCCAGAATGTCCCCAGGTGTCCCCAGGTGTCCCCCAGGTGTCCCCCAGGTGTCCCCCAGGTGTCCCCAGGTGTCCCCACTGCCATTACCATGACGGAGCTGACAGAGGTGACAAAGGTGACCTGGCCGTCGGCGCTGGGCGTGGCCTGGGCGTGGCCTCGGCACCGCAGGGCTCTGAGCCAGCGCCGGTACTGCTCCCTCACCTGCCAATCATCCGCCTCGCACTTCCGGGACACGCCCTTTCCAAGCCACGCCCCCCACCACTCCACCCTTCCCAGCCGTGCTCTTTCCAGCCTCCACTTCCGGGACACCCCTTTTACACCCCTTTTCCACACCCTTCATAGTCAGACCCTTCCCAGCCACGCCCTTCCCAGCCACGCCCTTCCTTGTCCTGCTCTTCCCAGCCACGCCCCTTTCAGCCACACCCCCACACCACTCCACCCTTTCCAGCCACGCCCTTCCAAAGCCACGCCCTTCCAAGCCACACCCCCACATAATTCCTCCATTTTCAGCCCCGCCCTTTCCAGCCCTACCTTCAACCTGCCCTTTCCAGCCACGCCCTTCCAAGCCACGCCCTTCCAAGCCACACCCCCACATAATTCCTCCATTTTCAGCCCCGCCCTTTCCAGCCCTACCTTCAACCTGCCCTTTCCAGCCACGCCCTTCCAAGCCACGCCCTTTCCAGCCACGCCCTTCCCTTCCTGGCCCCGCCCTTCCCGGCCCCGCCCGGCCAGGCCCCGCCCCCTGACCTGGGTGTTGAGCAGGCAGTACACGAGGAAGATGAAGGCTCCCTGCAGGCTGTTGACGATGGTGAAGAGGAAGGCTCCCAGCAGGCCACGCCCCCTGGGCTGCAGCAGCCCCAGCGCCCAGGTGCAGCCCAGGATCACCAGGTGAGCCAGAGCCTTCAGCGTCATCACCCTGGGGACAGGACGGGCAGCCTTCGGCCTCAGTGTCGTTGTCATCATCGTCATTGTCATTGTCATCATTGTCATTAACATCGTCATCGTCGTCATCGTCAATGTCATTGTCATCATCATCATCACTGTCATGATCATCATCATCTCATCATCATCATCATTTCATTGTCATCATTGTCATTTCATCATCATCATCACTGTCATGATCACCATCATCATCATCATCATCATTGTCATTGTCATCATCGTCATCATCGTCATCGTCAACATCATTGTCATCATCATTGTTATCGTCATCATCACCATTGTCATCATCATCATCATTGTCATGATCACCATCATCATCATCGTCATTGTCATTGTCATCATCATCATCATCGTCATCGTCAACATCATTGTCATCATCATCGTCATCGTCATCATCACCATTGTCATCATCATTGTCATCATCACCATCATCGTCATCATTGTCATCATCATCATCGTCATCATCGTCATCATCGTCATCATTGTCATTATCATCGTCATCATTGTCATCGTTAATGGCATTGTCATCATCACCATTATCGTCATCATTGTCATCATCATCATCATCGTCATCATCAACGTCATTGTCATCATCGCCATCATTGTCATCATCACCATTGTCATCATCATCATCATCATTGTCATCATCATCATTGTCATCGCTGTCATCGTCATTGTCATTACTGTCATCGTCATTGTCATCGTTATCGTCACCATCATCGTCATCATCATCATCGCCGTCATTGTCATCAGCAGCAGCAGCATTGTCATGGTCATCATCATCATTGTCATCATCATTATTGTCATCATCATTGTCATCATTGCCATCATTATTGTCATCATCCTCATCGTTATCATCATCATCCTCATTGTCATCACTGTCATCATTATCATCGTCATTGTCATCATCGTCATTATCATTATTGTCACCATCCCCATCGTTATCATCATCATCATCCTCCACATTGTCACCATTGTCATCATCGTCATTGTCATCACATCACCATCATTGCCACCAGCAGCAGCATCGTCATAGTCATCATTGTCATCATCTTCATCATCATCATCATAATCATTGTCATCCTCATCGTCACTGTCATCATTGACTTCATCATCATCGTCATCATTGTCATCATCTTCATCATCATCATCATTGTCATCCTCATTGTCATCGTCATCATTGTCATCATCGGCATTGTCATCATTGTCATCATCTTATCATCATCATCATTGTCATCTGTGGTCATCCTCATTGTCATCATCGTTATTGTCATTATTGTCATCATCATCATCGTCATCATCGTCATCATTGTCATCATCTTCATCATCATCATCATCATTGTCATCCTCATTGTCATCGTCATCATTGTCATCATCATCATCGTCATCATCGTCATTGTCATCATCATCATCATCATCACCATTGTCATCATTGCCATCATCATCATCATCATCGTCATCATCATCGTCATCACCGTCATCATCGTCATTGCCATCATCATCATCATTGTCATCATCATCATCATCATCACCATTGTCATCATTGCCATCATCATCATCATTGTCATCATCATCGTCATCACCGTCATCATCGTCATTGCCATCATCATCATTGTCATCATCATTGTCACCATTGTCATCATCCTCATCGTTATCATCATCACCATCATTGTCATCAGCAGCAGCATCATCATCATCATCATCGTCATCGTCATCATTATTGTCATCATCATTGTTATCATCATCATCCTCATCGTTGTCATCTTCATCACCATCATTGTCATCATCAGCAGCAGCATCGTCATCATTGTCATCATCGTCGTCATTGTCATCATCACCATCATTGTCATCATCGTCTTCATCATCATCGTCATCATTGTCATCCTCATCGTCATTGTCATCCTCGCATTGTCATCATTATTGTCATCATTGTCATCATCATCATTATCATCGTCATTATTGTCATCATCGTCATTGTCATTGTCATCATCTTCATCATCGTCATTGTCATTGTCATCCGCATTGTCATCGTCATCATCGTCATCGTCATCATCCTCCTGTTCTTCCTTCCTCCTCCTATTCTTCCTCTTCCTGTTCTTCTTCCTCCCCCCTTCCTCCTCCTCCTCCTTTCCCTTCTCCTCTTCCTCCTCCTCTCCCTCTTTTTCCTCATCTTCCTCCTCTTCTTCCTCCTCCTCTTCCTCTTCCTTCTCTTTCCTCCTCCTCTTCCTTCTCTTCCTGCTTCTTTTCCTTCTCTTCCTCTTTTTTCTCATCCTCTTCCTCCTCTTCTTCCTCCTCCATTCTCTTCCTCTTCACCTTCCTCCTTTTCTTCCTCTCTTTTCTCTTCCTCTTCCTCTTCCTCTTCCTCTTCCTCTTCCTCTTCCTCTTCCTCTTCCTCTTCCTCTTCTTTTTCCTCCTTTTCCTTCTCTTCCTGTTCTTCCTCCTCCTTCCTCCTCCTCCTCCTTTTCCTCCTTTTCCTTCTCCTCCTCCTCCTTCTCCTCCTCCTCCTCCCCCGATCCCAAAAACCCCAAAATTCCGGTTTTTCCCCCCAAACTCACCTGGTGTTTTTCAGGGTGGTGACGTCAGCATTGAGGGATGAGAGTCGATCCCGGAGAGTCCAGAGGGTGCTGAGGAAAAACACCAAATTCACCTGGAAAAAACCCAAAATTCACCTGAAAAAAACCCCAAAATTCACCTGAAAAAAACCCCAAAATTCACCTGGAAAACAGGAAAAATCACCTGGAAAAAAACCAAAATTCACCTGGGAAAAACCCAAAATTCACCTGGAAAACCCAAAATTCACCTGGAAAAAACTCAAAATTCACCTGGAAAAAACCCAAAATTCACCTGGAAAAACCCCAAAATTCACCTGGAAAAAACCCAAAATTCACCTGGAAAAAACCCCAAAATTCACCTGGAAAAAACCCAAAATTCACCTGGAAAAACCCCAAAATTCACCTGGAAAAAAACCCAAAATTCACCTGAAAAAAACCCCAAAATTCACCTGGAAAAACGCCAAAATTCACCTGGAAAAACTCCAAAATTCACCTGGGAAAACCCAAAATTCACCTGGAAAAACCTGAATTTCACATGGGAAAAACCCAAAATTCACCTGGAAAAAACCTGAAATTCACCTGGAAAAACCACGAAATTCACCTGGAAAAACCCAAAATTCACCTGGAAAAAACAGGAAAATTCCCAGGGGAAAAGAACAAAAATTCATGGGGGAAAAAAGATCCAAAATTCCCTGGGAAAAACACCAAATTTATCTGGACAAAACCCAAAAAATTCACCTGGAAAAACAGGGAAAAATAGGAAAATTCCTTGGGAAAAAGAACAAAAATTCATGGGGAAAATTAGCAAAAATTCCCGGAAAAAACCAGCAAAAATTTCAGGGGAAAACCAGCAGAAATTCCCTGGGAATAATAGCAAAAATTTCCTGGAAAAACAGCAAAAATTCCCAGGGAAAAACAACAAAAAAATCACGGGGAAAACGAACAAAATTTCCCCGGGAAAAATAGCAAAAATTTACTGGAAAAAAACAGCAAAAATTTCCAGGGAAAAAACCTGAATTTACCTGGGAAAAGGAAATTTATCTGGAAAAAACCCAAATTTTCCTTAGCCAGGAGCCAAAATTCCTCATTTTTGTAGGGTGAGGTCATGGGGTGGGAATTTGGGGAATTTTGGGGAATTTTGGGGTGGAAAAGGCAAAATCGTGTGGGACTTAATTCTGGTTTAAATAACAAAAAAAATTGGGGTTTTTTTAAATGGAAAATCCCTAAAATTTCTCAGTTTGGGATCTCTGGGGGAAATGTCGTGAAAATCATCGATTTTTGGGGTGGAAAAGTGGGAAATGGGGTGGGAATTTGGGGTGGAAAAGGTAAAATTGTGCAACCCCCAATCCTGGTTTAAATAACAAAAAAAATTTGGGTTTTTTTAATGGAAAATCCCTAAAATTCCTCAATTTGGGATCTCTGGGGGAAAAGTAGTGAAAATCATCGATTTTTGGGGTGGAAAAGTGGGAAATTGGGGCCAAAGATCCCCATGAATTCCCCATGGTTTGACTTTTCCCAACCCCACTGAGCCTTTGCTTAATCTCACCCGAAATTTGAGCCGAAATTGGATTTTTCCAGCCCAATTTTTCCCGTTTTCCCACTTTTTTCCCCCAAAAAGACGCACCAGGATGATGAAGCAAACAGGGCCCAGGAAGCTCCAGATGAAACCTCCCTCGACGTTCAGCCAGCAGCTGAAAAAGGGAGAAAAACGGGAAAAAAATCCGAAATCCTAAAATTCGAAATCCCAAAATTCTGAATCCCAAAATCCCCAAATCCCGAAATCCCAAAATCCCAAAATTCCAAAATTCTGAAAATCCCCAAATCCCAACATTCTGAAATCCCAAAATCCCAAAATTCCAAAAATCTTGAAATCCCAAAATCCCAACATTCTGAAATCCCCAAATCCCCAAATCCCCAAATTCCAAAATTCCGAAATCCCAAAATTCTGAAATCCCAAAATTCTGAAAATCCCAAAATCCCAAAATTCAAAAATCTGAAATTCCAAAATTCCAAAATCTTGAAATCCTGAAATTCCAAAATCCCGAAATCCCAAAATCTCAAAATTCCAAAATCCCAAAATGCCAAAATCCCAAAATCTTGAAATCCCAAAATCCAAAGATTCCCAAATCCCAAAATCCCAAAATTTGAAATCCCCAAATCCCAAAATTCCAAAATCTTGAAATCCGTATATCCCAAAATCCCCCAAAATCCCCAAATCCCAAAATCCCCAAATCCCCAAATCCCAAAATTCAAAAATCCCGAAATCCCAAAATCCAAAAATTCCAAAATCCTGAAATCCCAAAATCCCAAAATCCCAAAATCCCGAAATCCCCAAAATTCCAAAATCCCAAAATCCCAAAATCCTGAAATCCCAAAATCCCAAAATCCCAAAATCCCCCCAAATAAAAAAATCTTGAAATCCCAAAATCCCCAAATCTTGAAATTCCAAAATCTTGAAATCCCAAAATCCCGAAATCCCGAAATCCCGAAATCCCAAAATCCCCAAAATCCCAAAATCCCCAAAATCCCAAAATCCCAAAATCCCCCAAACCCCAAAATCCCAAAAACCCCAAAACCCCAAAATCTAATTTCAACGCCATTTCTCCAACACCACCTTTGATTCCAGCGGGATTTTCTCTGGGATCATTTTTATAGGATCCTCACGGGATTTCGCGGGATTTAACGCCACCCCACAGGATTTTTCCGGGGTTTTCCCCTCTCCCTTCACTCACTGCCTCTCCGTCCCGTATCCCTGTGGTCGCGCGGCCGCCGACACGGCCACCACCAGGGCGGGGACGCCGTAGCCCAGCGGCAGCAGCAGGTGGCCGCAGAAGCTCCGGCCGCGGCCGTAGTTGAGCACCCGCAGGTTCCTGACGGTCAGCAGGAGGTGGAGTCCTTCCAGGAACATCCAGGAGAAGCAGCAGAGGAACAGGAAGTGCAGGAAGCCGGCGGTGATGGAGCAGAGCAGCTGGGAGGGGACGTGGGGACGTTGTTGGGGACGATGGGGACGTTGGGGACATTGGGGACATTGGGGATGTTGGGGACGTTGGGGACATTGGGGACGTTGGGGACATTGGGGACGTTGGGGACATTGGGGATGTTGGGGACATTGGGGACATTGGGGATGTTGGGGACATTGGGGATGTTGGGGATATTGGGGACATTGGGGACATTGGGGATATTGAGGATATTGGGGACACTGGGGACGATGGGGACATTGGGGACATTGGGGATATTGGGGACACTGGGGACATTGGGGACGTTGGGGACATTGGGGACATTGGGGACATTGGGGACATTGGGGACACTGGGGATGTTGGGGACTTTGGGGATGTTGGGGACATTGGGGACAGAAGAGATGTCTGGGACACTGGGGACATTGGGGGCTTTGGGGACATTGGGGACACTAGAAGCACTGGGGACATCAGGGACATTGGGTTGGGGACCTTGAGGGGATTGGGGACACTGGGGACATTGGGGAAATGGGGATTTAACATTGGGGACATTGGGGACATTGGGGACACTGGAAGCACTGGGGACACTGGGGACACTGGGGACATTGGGGACACTGGGGACATTGGGGATAGTAGGGGACACTGGGGACAATGGGGACATTGGGACATTGGGGCATTGGGGACCTTAGGGGACACTGGGGTCAATGGGGACATTGGGGACACTGGGGACATTGCAAGGGCATTGGGGACCTTAGGGACACTAGGGAACACTGGGGACACTGGGGACACTGGGGACGTTGAGGATGATTTGGGGACATCGGGGACATCACTGAGGACGTTGGGGACGCTGGGGACATTGGGACAGGGAATGGGTGGAGAAGACTGAGGAGAAGCCGGGCGAGGAGGAGAACCCAAAGAGACCCCAAAGAGACCGAGGAGCTCGAGGAGAACCCCCAGAGACCCCAAAGAGTTGGAGGAACTCCCCAGGAGACCCCCAGGAACTCAAGGAGACCCCAAAGAACCCAAGGAGAAGCTGAGGAGACCCCAGGAGAACCACCAAGACCCCAAGAAAACCAGAGACCCCAAGAAAACCACCGAGACCCCAAGAAAACCACCGAGACCCCGAGAGAACCACCGAGACCCCGAGAGAACCACCGAGACCCCGAGAGAACCACCGAGACCCCGAGAGAACCACCGAGACCCCGAGAGAACCACCGAGACCCTGAGGAAGTCAAAGAGAACCCAAGGAGCCTGAGGAGAAGCTGAGGAGACCCCAAGAAGCCCCCAAAGACCCCAAAGATCCCCTACCTGATCCCATTCCCAGTCCCAATCCCAATCCCATTCCCAATCCTGTTCCCATTCCCATTCCCCCCCATTCCCTCTCCCATTTCCAATCCCATTCCCCATCCCAATCCCAACCCCATTCCCCATCCCATTCCCATTCCCATTCCCATACCCGATCCCGTTCCCCATCCCATACCCGATCCCATACCATACCCGATCCCAATCCCATTCCCATTCCCGATCCCATTCCCCATCCCATACCTGATCCCATTCCCAATCCCGTTCCCATACCCGATCCCGTTCCCCATCCCATATCCGATCCCATTCCATTCCCATTCCCATTCCCCATCCCGATCCCATTCCCCCCATTCCCATTCCCATCCCATTCCCAATCCCATTCCCATTCCCCCATTCCCATACCTTCCCGATCCCATTCCCAATCCCATTCCCCATCCCATACCCGATCCCATTCCCCATCCCATTCCCGATCCCATTCCCCATCCCATTCCCCATCCCATACCCGGTTTTGGGTTCGGCTCACGGCGCTGAGGAAGAGCAGCTGCGCCCCGAACAGGCTCAGGCTGAGGGGCAGAGCAGAGTGACCCCAGTCCCGTTCCCAACCCCATATCCGATCCCACACCCCATCCATCCCATTCCCAACCCCATATCCGATCCCACACCCCATCCATCCCATTCCCAATCCCATATCCCATCCCATTCCCCATCCATCCCATTCCCAATCCCACACCCCATCCATCCCATTCCCAACCCCATATCCGATCCCACACCCCATCCATCCCATTCCCAACCCCATATCCGATCCCACACCCCATCCATCCCATTCCCAATCCCATATCCCATCCCACCTTCCCCATCCATCCCATTCCCAATCCCATATCCGATCCCACACCCCATCCATCCCATTCCCAATCCCATATCCGATCCCACACCCCATCCATCCCATTCCCAATCCATCCCATTCCCAATCCCATATCCGATCCCACACCCCACCCATCCCGTTCCCAATCCCATATCCCATCCCATTCCCCATCCATCCCATTCCCAATCCCATATCCGATCCCACACCCCATCCATCCCATTCCCAATCCCATCCCCCACACCCCATCCATCCCATTCCCAACCCCATATCCAATCCCACACCCCAATCCATCCCATTCCCAATCCCATATCCGATCCCACACCCCATCCATCCCATTCCCAATCCCATATCCGATCCCACACCCCATCCATCCCATTCCCAACCCCATATCCCATCCCATTCCCCATCCATCCCATTCCCAATCCCACACCCCATCCATCCCATTCCCAACCCCATATCCTGATCCCACACCCCATCCATCCCATTCCCAACCCCATATCCAATCCCACACCCCATCCATCCCATTCCCAACCCCATATCTGATCCTGTACCTGATCAATCCCACACCCGGTCCCATAGCCGATCCTGTACCTGATCCCATTCCTGATTGATCCCATTCCTGATTGATCCCATTCCTGATCAGTCCCATTCCTCCCGATCAATCCCATTCCCAATCAATCTCATAATTCCCAATCCCACACCTGAGGTGCAGGTGCAGCATCACCCCAATCCTGTCATTCCCGATCCCATAATTCCCGATTGATCCCATAATTCCCGATTGATCCCATTGATCCCGATCGATCCCATTGATCCCAACTGATCCCAGTATTCCCGATCGATCCCATTGATCCCGATCGATCCCATTGATCGCAATCCCATAATTCCCAATTGATCCCATTGATCCCAATTGATCCCATTATTCCCACTTGAGCCCATTGATCCCGATCGATCCCATCGATCCCAATCCCATTATTCCCAATCGATCCCATTGATCCCAATCCCATTGATCCTGATCCATCCCATTGATCCCATCAATCCCATTCCCATTGATCCCGATCGATCCCACACCTGAGGTGCAGGTCCAGCGTCACCCCGATCCTATTGATCCCAATCCCATTGATCCTGATTGATCCCATTGATCCCATTGATCCCATTATTCCTGATTAATCCCATTATTCCCAATCAATCCCACTGATCCCAATTGATCCCATTGATCCCGATTGATCCCATTGATCCCAGGCACACCTGAGGTGCAGGTGCAGCGTCACCCCGATCCTGCCGTTCCCGATCCCATTGATCCCAATTGATCCCATTGATCCAAATCAATCCCATTGAACCCAATCAATCCCATCGATCCCGATCAATCCCATTGATCCCAATCGATCCCAATGGCACACCTGAGGTGCAGGTGCAGCGTCACCCCGATCGCGCCGTTCCCGATCCCATTGATCCCAATTGATCCCATTGATCCAAATCAATCCCATTGAACCCAATCAATCCCATCGATGGCACACCTGAGGTGCAGGTGCAGCGTCACCCCGATCCCGCCGTTCCCAATCCCATTGATCCCATTGATCCCAATCAATCCCATCGATCCCGATCAATCCCATTGATCCCAATCGATCCCATCGATGGCACACCTGAGGTGCAGGTGCAGCGTCACCCCGATCCCATTGATCCCAATCAATCCCATCGATCCGATTGATCCCATTGATCCCAATCAATCCCATTATTCCCGATCAATCCCATCGATCCCAATCGATCCCAATGGCACACCTGAGGTGCAGGTGCAGCGTCACCCCGATCGCGCCGTTCCCAATCCCATTGATCCCATTGATCCCAATCAATCCCATTGATCCCGATCAATCCCAATCGATCCCAATGGCACACCTGAGGTGCAGGTGCAGCGTCACCCCGATCGCGCCGTTCCCGACGCCGCTCCTGCGCCGCCCGGTGACGAAGGTGACAATGGCCACGCCGAGGCACAGCAGGGACACCCCGAGCCCCGCCTGCGTCACCACGGCCAGCGCGCGGCTCTCCTGTGACGTCACCGCGGCCATGACGTCATCGGGGAATCCCGGGGATCGGGGGTTGGGGGGAAACGGAGGAAATTCGGGGATTTTTAGGGGAAAATCGGTGAAAATTGGGTGTTTTGTGGGAGAAAACAGGAAATTCAGGTTTTTTTAGGGGAAAATCGGTGAAAATTGGGGGTTTTTGGGGGGAAAACAGTAAGAATTGGGGGTTTTGGGGGGGGAAAACCTGAAAATTGGGGAGTTTTTTGGGGGAAAGACCTGAAAATTGGGGGTTTTGGGGGGGGAAAATCGGTGAAAATTGGGGGGTTTTGGGGGGAAAACAGTAAGAATTGGGGGTTTTGGGGGAAAACCTGAAAATTGGGGAGTTTTATTGGGGGAAGAGTGAGAATTGGGGGTTTCTTAGGGGAAAATGGGTGAAAATTGGGTGTTTTGTGGGGGAAAACAGGAAATTCAGGTTTTTTAGGGGAAAATCAATGAAAATTGGGTGTTTTGTGGGAGAAAACAGGAAATTCAGGTTTTTTTAGGGGAAAATCGGTGAAAATTGGGGTTTTTGGGGGGAAAACAGTAAGAATTGGGGGTTTTGGGGGGGAAAACAAGAAATTGGGGGTTTTGGGGGAAAAACCTGAAAATTGGGGAGTTTTGGGGGAAACCTGAAAATTCGGGTTTTGTGGGGAAAACTGCAAAAATTGGGGAGTTTTGGGGGAAAACCAGAGGAAATCGGGTGTTTTGGGGGAAACCCAAAAATTGAGGAGTTTTGGGGGAAACTGCAAATTGGGGTTTTGTGGGGGAAAACTGCAAAAATTGGGGGTTTTGGGGGAAAACTGCAAAAATTGGGGGTTTTGGGGGAAAAACCTGAAAATTGGGGAGTTTTTGGGGGGAAATCTGAAAATTCGGGGTTTTGTGGGGGGAAAACTGCAAAAACTTGGGGGTTTTGGGGGGAAAACCAGCAAAAATTAGGGATTTGAGGGGGCAAAAAACCTAAAAAATTGGGGATTTAGGGGGAAAACCTGAAAATCAGGATTTTGGGGGAATAAAACGCCAAAAATCCAGGTTTCTGGGGAAAACTGTGTGAAAATCCAGATTGTTTAGGAGAAAACCTCCAAAAAATTGGGGTTTTTTTTTTTGGAAATCAGGACTTGTCGGAGAAAATCCCCCCAAAACCGAGATTTTTGGGGGAAAACCTCCACGAAAATTGGGATTTTTAGGAGAAAAACCCCGGAAGATAGGGATTTCTATGGGAAAACAACCCTGAAAATCCGAATTTTTTGTGGGGAAATTTGGGATTTTTGGGGGAGAAAAACCCCCTCAAAATTCCCGATTATTTTTTAGAAAATCAGGATTTTTAAAGGAGAACGCCCTGAAAAATTGGGGTTTTTTGGGGGGGAAAAACCTCAAAAATCGTTTTTTTAGGAAAGCCCCCCAAAAATCGGGATTTTTGCTGGAAAAGCCCCAAAATCCTGGGAATTTGGGGTCTCACCGGGATGGGCTGCAGCGCGGTGAGGATGGCGAAGGTGGAGAAGTGGGAACAGGAGCAGACGGAGTGGCGGGAATCTCCGGCCAGCCGGACACAACCCTGCGGGCTCCACTGACCACGAGAGCCTTGGAGCTGCCAGGAGACACACTGGGAATGCTGGTGGGGCTGGAGAGCCTGGGAAAAAATGGGAATGGCCAGGGAGTGGACAGGGATGGACGGGGATGGACAGGGATGGACAGGAATGGATGGGAATGGACAGGGATGGACAGGGAATGGACAGGGATGGACAGGAATGGACATGGATGGACAGGGATGGACAGGAATGGGAATGGACAGGGATGGATGGGAATGGACAGGGATGGACAGGGATGGACGGGGATGGACAGGGATGGACAGGGATGGACAGGGATGGACGGGGATGGACAGGGATGGACAGGGATGGACGGGGATGGACAGGGATAGACAGGGATGGACAGGGATGGACAGGGATGGACAGGGATGGACAGGGATGGATGGGAATGGACAGGGATGGACAGGGAATGGACAGGAATGGGAATGGACAGGGATGGATGGGAATGGACAGGGATGGACAGGGATGGACAGGGATGGACAGGGATGGACGGGGATGGGAATGGACAGGGATGGACAGGGATGGACAGGGATGGACGGGGATGGGAATGGACAGGGATGGACAGGAATGGACAGGGATGGACAGGGATGGACAGGGATGGACAGGGATGGACAGGAATGGGAATGGACAGGGATGGACAGGGATGGACAGGGATGGATGGGAAATGGACAGGGATGGACAGGAATGGACAGGGATGGACAGGGATGGACAGGGAATGGACAGGAATGGACAGGGATGGACAGGAATGGGAATGGACAGGGATGGACAGGGATGGACAGGGATGGACAGGAATGGGAATGGACAGGGATGGACAGGGAATGGACAGGGATGGATGGGAAATGGACAGGGATGGACAGGGATGGACAGGGATGGACAGGGATGGACAGGAATGGATGGGAATGGATGGGAATGGACAGGGATGGACAGGGATGGACAGGGATGGACAGGGATGGAATGGACAGGGATGGACAGGGATGGACAGGGATGGATGGGAATGGACAGGGATGGACAGGGATGGACAGGGATGGGAATGGACAGGAATGGATGGGAATGGACAGGGATGGACAGGGATGGACAGGGATGGATGGGAAATGGACAGGGATGGACAGGGATGGACAGGGATGGACAGGGATGGATGGGAAATGGACAGGGATGGACAGGGATGGACAGGGATGGACAGGGATGGAATGGACAGGGATGGACAGGGATGGACAGGGATGGATGGGAATGGACAGGGATGGACAGGGATGGACAGGGATGGACAGGAATGCACGGAATGGACAGGGAATGGACAGGGATGGACAGGGAATGGATGGGAATGGACAAGGATGGACAGGGATGGACAGGGATGGAAAGGGATGGACAGGGATGGACAGGGATGGACAGGGATGGACAGGGATGGACAGGAATGGACAGGAATGGATGGGAATGGATGGGAATGGACAGGGATGGACAGGGATGGAAAGGGATGGACAGGGATGGACAGGGATGGACAGGGATGGACAGGGATGGAAAAATTCTCCCCAAATTCCCCCCAAACCCCTCCCATCCCCCACCTTGAGGTGCCTCAGGGTGATGTTGAAGGCGACGTCGAAGGTGACGTTGGCGATGACGTCAGCGGTGCCGTTGGCCGTGACGTCATTTCCGTCCCGCCGTGTCCCCAAAGCCGCCCCGACCAGGCGGGAGTTGAGGGTCGCCGAGCCCTCCGGGGTGCTCCCCTCGAGCAGGCCGGGAGCGCCGCGGTACACCAGGAACGCCACGGCCACGGGGGCTGCGGGAAATGGGGTGAAAAAGGGAAAAAATGGGAAAAATTTAAAAAAAAAACCCAAAAAATCCGAAAAAATGCAGAAAATCTGTCCCAAAACCATCAGAAAACAAACAAAAAATGATCCCCAAAACCCATCCCTCCCGGTACACCAGGAACGCCACGGCCACGGGGGCTGCGGGAAATGGGGTGAAAAAGGGAAAAAATGGGAAAAATTTAAAAAAAAACCCCAAAAATCCGAAAAAATGCAGAAAATCCAACCCCAAACCATTAAAAAATAACAAAAAACACTCCTAAAAAATCCTAAAAACCCCAAAAATCCCTCCCGGTACACCAGGAACGCCACGGCCACGGGGGCTGCGGGAAATGGGGTGGAAAAGGGAAAAAATGGGAAAAATTTTAAAAAACCCAAAAAATCCGAAAAATGCAGAAAATCTGTCCCAAAACCATCAGAAAACAAACAAAAAATGATCCCCAAAAATCCCTCCCGGTACACCAGGAACGCCACGGCCACGGGGGCTGCGGGAAATGGGGTGAAAAAGGGAAAAAATGGGAAAAATTTAAAAAAAAACCCAAAAATCCGAAAAATGCAGAAAATCCAACCCCAAACCATTAAAAAATAACAAAAAACACTCCTAAAAAATCCTAACAACCCCAAAAATCCCTCTCGGTACACCAGGAACGCCACGGCCACGGGGGCTGCGGGAAATGGGGTGAAAAAGGGAAAAAATGGGAAAAAAACCCAAAAAACCCCATAAAAAACCCGAAAAACCGCTAAAAATCTGTCCCAAAACCATTAAAAAAACCCAAAAACCAGTTTTTGGGGGATTTTTTGGGGGTTTTTTTTTGGTGGGTTTTTTGGTGGGTTTTTGGGGTTTTTGGGGGTGCTTTTTGGGTGGGTTTTTTTGGGGTTTTGGGGCTTTTTTGGTCGGCTTTTTGTGGATTTTTTGGGGATTTTTTGGTCTTTTTTTGTGGGTTTTTCAGTGGTTTTTCACCGGTTTCTGTGGGATTTGAGCGGGTTTTTTTGTTGGGGTTTTTTTGGGTTTTTGGGGGATTTTTTGGGGATTTTTGGGGATTTTTGGGGGGATTTTTGGATTTTTGGGGGGTTTTTGGGGATCTTTTGGGTTTTTGGGGGGATTTTTTGGGGATTTTTTGGGGATCTTTTGGGTTTTTTGGGAGGATTTTTTGGGGGTTTTGGGGATCTTTTGGGTTTTTGGGAATTTTTTGGGGGTTTTGGGGATCTTTTGGGGTTTTGGGGGATTTTTTGGGGGTTTTTTGGGGATTTTTTGGTTTTTGGGGGGATTTTTTTGGATTTTTTTGGGGTTTTTTGGGGGTTTTGGGGGATTTTTTTGGGGGATTTTTTGGGGGTTTTTTTGGGGCTTTTTGGGGGATTTTTTGGGATTTTTTGGCTCACCTGTCCGGCCGTAACTCAACACCTGGGGGCAATCAATGCTCAGCGAATCGTCGCCAACCTCGAGCTGCAGGATCGCCTCGGGGCAACTGCCGTTCAGCACCTGAGCCGCCGCCGCTGGAATTTGGGGGAAAAAAGGACATTTTGGGGTTTTTGGGATTTTTGAGAATTTTTTGGGATTTTTTTTTTATTATTTTTTGGGATTTTTTGGGGATTTTTTGGGGATTTTTTTTCATTTTTGATGGTTTTTTCTTATTTTTGGGGGGATTTTTTGGTTTGTTTTCGGTTTATTTTTCTTTTTTTTTTGAGGTTATTTTGGGTGGTTTTTAGGTTTTTCTTGGATTTTTTTTTTTTGTTAGTTTTTTTGGGGGTTTTTGGGGTTTTTTAGAGTTTTTTTGAGTTTTTTGGGTTTATTTTGGGGTCCAGGGGCAACTGCCGTTCAGCACCTGAGCCGCCCGCTGGAATTTGGGGGAAAAAAGGACATTTTGGGGTTTGGGGATTTTTGGGGATTTTTTGGGATTTTTTGGGGATTTTTTGTGGATTTTTGGTGGATTTTCTGGGGATTTTTGGGGTTTTTTTGGGCTTATTTTCGGATTTTTTTTGAATTTATTTTGGGTGGGTTTTTAGGGGTTTTTTGGTTTTTTTTTGGGTTATTTTTCGTTTTTTTTTGGAGATTATTTTGGGTGTTTTTAGGATTTTTTTGGGATTTTTTTGGTTTTTTGGTTAGTTTTTTTGGGGAGTTTTGGGGTTTTTTTGGGGTTTGGGGATTTTTTTGGGATTTTTGGGGGATTTTTTGGGGATTTTTTGGGGATTTTTTTGGGTTTTTTTTGCAGTTTTAAAATTTTCTTTTGAGATTATTTTGGGATTTTTTTGGGGTTATTTTTGGGGATTTTGGGGGTTTTTTGGTGTTTTTTTCGGGATTTTTTTGGGTTTTTTTGGGGGGACTTTTAGGCGGATTTTTTGAGGTTTTTTGGGGTATTTTTAAGAGGATTTTTTTGGGGTTATTTTGGGGGATTTTTGGGGTTTTTTTGGGTGTTTTCTGAGCGGAGTTTTTGGGGTATTTTTGGCTATTTTTAAGCAGATTTTTTGGGGTTTTTTGGGGTATTTTTAAGAGGATTTTTTGGGGTTATTTTTAAGAGGATTTTTTGGGGTTATTTTTGGGGGATTTTGGGGTTTTTTTGGGTGGTTTTTGAGCGGATTTTTTGGGGTTTTTTTGGGCTATTTTTAAGCGGATTTTGGGGTTATTTTTTGGAATTATTTTTGGGGGTTTTGGGTATTTTAAAGCGGATTTTTTTGATTATTTTTGGGTATTTTTAAGCGGATTTTCGGGGTTATTTTTGGGATTATTTTGGGGTTATTTGGGGGGATTTTGGGGTTTATTTTTGTGTTTTCTGAGCAGATTTTTTGGGGTATTTTGGGCTATTTTTAAGCGGATTTTTGGGATTATTTTTGGGTATTTTTAAGCGGATTTTTGGGGCTATTTTTGGGATTATTTTGGGGTTACTTTGGGGGATTTTGGGGGTTTTTGGGGTGGTTTTTGAGCGGATTCTTTTGGGTTTTTTGGGGCTATTTTTAAGCGGATTTTTGGGGTATTTTTGGCTATTTTTAAGCGGATTTTTGGGGATTTTTTTTTGTATTTTCAAGAGGATTTTTTGGGGTTATTTTTGGGGATTTTGGGGTTTTTTTGGGTGTTTTCTGAGCGGATTTTTTGGGGTATTTTGGGCTATTTTAAAGCGGATTTTTGGGGTTATTTTGGGATTATTTTTGGGTATTTTTAAGCGGATTTTTTGGGGTTATTTTGGGATTATTTTGGGGTTATTTTTGGGGATTTTTAAGAGGATTTTTTGAGGTTTTTTTGGGGATTTTTGGGGGGTTTTTGGGTATTTTTAAGCGGATTTTTGGGATTATTTTTTGATTATTTTGGGGGTTATTTTTTTTTTATTTTGGGGGTTTTTTTGGTGTTTTTAAAGCGGATTTTTGGGGTTTTTTGGGATTATTTTTGGGTATTTTTAAGCGGATTTTTGGGATTATTTTTGGATTATTTTGGGGTTATTTTTGGGGATTTTTAAGAGGATTTTTTGAGGTTATTTTTTGGGATTTTGGGGGTTTTTTGGGGTATTTTTAAGCGGATTTTTGGGATTATTTTTGGATTATTTTGGGGTTATTTTGGGTGATTTTGGGTTTTTTTTTTACCCAGGGTGGGGGTGCTGAAGTTCCCGGCATGCCCCGCGGCTCCCGCCAGCGCCGCCCCCAGCACGAGACTCTCGGCGCTCCCGAGGAATCTCGCGAGAGCAGCGGCAGAGCCGGAGTGGAGATCCCAGAGCGCCGCCAGGTGGAGATGGGAGAGAGTTACCTGTGGGACAGGTGAGGGAGACAGGTGAGACACCTGGGGGAGAGGTGGAGACGGGAGAGTTACCTGGGGGACAGGTGAGAGAGACAGGTGAGGCAGGTGAGAGAGACAGGTGAGAGACAGGTGGGACAGGTGGGACAGGTGAGGGGACAGGTGAGATACCTGGGGGACAGGTGAGAGAGACAGGTGAGAGACAGGTGGGACAGGTGTGACAGGTGAGAGACAGGTGAGACAGGTGAGAGACAGGTGAGACAGGTGAGATACCTGTGGGACAGGTGAGGGACAGGTGGGACAGGTGAGAGACAGGTGGGACAGGTGAGACACCTGGGGGACAGGTGAGACAGGTGAGATACCTGGGGGACAGGTGAGACAGGTGGGACAGGTGAGATACCTGGGGAATAGGTGGGACAGGTGAGATACCTGGGGGACAGGTGAGAGAGACAGGTGAGAGAGACAGGTGAGACACCTGGGGGACAGGTGAGACAGGTGAGATACCAGGGAGGGACAGGTGAGACAAGTGGGGACAGGTGTGACAGGTGAGACAGGTGAGGGGACAGGTGAGGGACAGGTGAGACAGGTGGGACAGGTGAGACAAGTGGGACAGGTGAGGGACAGGTGGGGACAGGTGAGTCACCTGTGGGACAACAGGGATAGGTGGGAACAGATGAGACAGGTGAGATACCTGGGGGACAGGTGAGGGGACAGGTGAGACAGGTGAGACACCTGTGGGACAGGTGACACAGGTGGGGACAGGTGGGGACAGGTGAGGGACAGAGACACCTGTGGGACAGGTGAGGGACAGGTGAGACCTGAGGGACAGGTGAGACACCTGAAGGGACAGGTGGGCACAGGTGGGGACAGGTGAGACAGGTGGGGACAGGTGCCATCTGTGGGGACAGCAGGTGACGGGTGGGACAGGTGAGGGACACGGAGGGGCACAGGTGTCACCCAGGTGTCCCCCAGGTGCCACACGAGTGCCACACGTCACCCACAGGACACCCAGGTGTCACACCAAGGTCACAGGTGTCCCCCAGGTGTCACCCAAGTGTCCCCCAGGTGTCCCAGGTGTCCCCCAGGTGTGGCAGGTGTCATCCAGGTGTCCCCGGTGTCCCCAGGTGTCCTCCAGGTGTGGCAGGTGCCCCCAGGTGTCCTCCAGGTGTGGCAGGTGTCATCCAGGTGTCCCCGGTGTCCCCAGGTGTCCCCCAGGTGTGGCAGGTGTCCCCCAGGTGTCCTCCAGGTGTGGCAGGTGTCACCCAGGTGTCCCCGGTGTCCCCCAGGTGTCCCCCAGGTGTGGCAGGTGTCACCCAGGTGTCCCCCAGGTGTCCCCGGTGTCCCCCAGGTGTCCCCCAGGTGTCACTCAGGTGTGGCAGGTGTCCCCCAGGTGTGGCAGGTGTCACCCAGGTGTCCCCCAGGTGTCCCCGGTGTCCCCCAGGTGTCACTCCAGGTGTGGCCAGGTGTCCCCCAGGTGTCCCCGGTGTCCCCCAGGTGTGGCAGGTGTCACCTCCAGGCCGTGTCCCTCGCAGGCTGCCAGCAGGAGCTCCGGGCTGGCGCTGAGCTGGGGACACTGCGGGTCACCTGAGAGAGTCTGGGAGGGACAGGGAGGGACAGGGACAGGGACAGGGACAGGGAGGGACAGGGACAGGGAGGGGAGAGGGTCAGGCTGTGTGTCTGGCCAGCCCTGCCCCACCCAGCCCTCTGTCCATCTGTCCATCCATCCCTCTGTCCATGTCCTTCCCATTTGTCCATCTCCTCTGTCCATTGCTCTGTCCCTCTGTCTGTCTCTCTGGCCAGCCATCTGTCCGTCCACCCCTCTGTCCCTGTGTCCATCTGTCCATCCCTCTGTCCATCCCAGTCCATCTGTCCGTCCATCCATCCATCCATCCATCCATCCCTCTGTCCATCTGTCCATCCATCCCTCTGTCCATCCCTCTGTCCCTCTGTCCCTCTGTCCATCCATCAGTCCCTCTGTCCATCTGTCCATCTGTCCATCCATCCCTCTGTCCATCCCTCTGTCCCTCTGTCCCTCTGTCCATCCATCAGTCCCTCTGTCCATCTGTCCATCCATCAGTCCCTCTGTCCATCTGTCCATCTGTCCATCCATCCCTCTGTCCATCCCTCTGTCCATCCCTGTCCCTCTGTCCCTCTGTCCATCTGTCCCTCTGTCCATCCCTGTCCATCTCTCTCCAGCCCTCTGTCCCGCTGTCCATCTGTCCATCCATCCCTCTGTCCCTCTGTCTCTGTCCCTCTGTCCATCTGTCCATCCGTCCGTCCGTCCATCCATCCATCCATCCCTCTGTCCATCTGTCCATCTGTCCATCTCTGTCCATCTGTCCATCTCTGTCCATCTGTCCATCCATCCATCCATCCATCCATCCATCCATCCATCTGTCCATCTGTCCATCCATCCACCCATCCATCCCTGTCCATCCATCCATCCATCCATCCATCCTTCTGTCCATCCCTCTGTCCATCTGTCCATCCCTCTGTCCCTCTGTCCATCCCTCTGTCCCTCTGTCTTTGTCCCTCTGTCCATCTGTCCATCTCTGCCCATCTGTCCCTCTGTCCATCCCTCTGTCCCTCTGTCTCTGTCCCTCTGTCCATCTGTCCATCCGTCCATCCATCCATCCATCCATCCATCCCTCTGTCCATCTGTCCATCTGTCCATCTCTGTCCATCTGTCCATCCATCCATCTGTCCATCTGTCCATCCATCCATCCATCCATCCATCCATCCCTCTGTCCCTCTGTCCCTCCCTCTGTCCAGCTGTCCAGCTGTCCATCCCCACCTCTCTCGCAGGGTCTCTCCCGACGGAGATCAAGTACGGCAGCACTCGGCACAGAGCTGGGGACACAGGGGACACTGCCACGTCATTTGGGGACATTTCAGGGCATTTTGGGACAATTTCAGGGCATTTGGGGACAATTTCAGGGCATTTTGGGAAAATTTTAGGGCATTTTGGGGACATTTCAGGGCATTTTGGGGACATTTCAGGGCATTTTGGGACAATTTCATGTAATTTTGGGGACATTTCAGGTCATTTTGGGACATTTCAGGTCATTTTGGGGACATTTCAGGTCATTTTGGGACAATTTCAGGGCATTTTGGGAAAATTTTAGGTCATTTTGGGGACATTTCAGGGCATTTTGGGAAAATTTTAGGTCATTTTGGGGACATTTCAGGGCATTTTGGGACATTTAAGGACATTTTGGGAGAATTTCAGGTCGTTCTGGGGACATTGTCAAGTCATTTTGGGGACATTTCAGGTTATTTTGGGGACATTTCAGGTCATTTTGGGGACATTTCAGGTCGTTCGGGGGACATGTCACGTCATTTTGGGACAATTTCAGGTCATTTTGGGGACAATTTTAGGTCATTTTTTGACAATTTTAGGTCATTCTGGGGACATTTCACGTCATTTTGGGACATTTCAGGTCATTTTGGGGACATTTCATGTCATTTTGGGACATTTCAGGTCATTTTGGGACAATTTCAGGTCATTTTTGGGGACATTTCAGGTCATTTTGGGGACAATTTCAGGTCATTTTGGGGACATTTCAGGTCATTTTGGGACATTTCAGGTCATTTTGGGGACATTTCACGTCATTTTGGGACAATTTCAGGTCATTTTGGGACATTTCAGGGCATTTTTGGAAGCTTTCAGGTAGTTTGGGGGCAATTTCAGGTTATTTATAGGCAATTTCAGGTAATTTTGGGGCAATTTTGGGTCATTTCCGGGAGCTTTCAGGTGGTTTTGGGGCAATTTCAGGTCTTTATAGGCAATTTCAGGCAATTTTTTGGCAATTTCTAGTAATTTTTTGGCAATTTCAGGCCATTTGGGGAGAATTTTCATCAATTTGTGACACTTTCAGGCCATTTTGGGACAGTTCTAGGCCATTTTTGGACAATTTCAGGCAATTTTGGACAATTTCAGGCAATTTTGGACAATTTCAGCCCATTTTGGGGCATTTCAAGCAGTTTTGGGGCAATTTCAGCCCATTTTGGGTCATTTCAAGCAGTTTTGGGGCAATTTCAGCCCATTTTGGGTCATTTCAGCCCATTTTGGGGCAATTTCAGCCCATTTTGGGTCATTTCAAGCCGTTTTGGGGCAATTTCAGCCCATTTTGGGTCATTTCAGCCCATTTTGGGGCAAGTTCAGGCCATTTTGGGCCATTTCAGCCTGTTTTGGGGCAATTTCAGCCCATTTTGGGTCATTTCAAGCCCTTTTGGGGCAATTTCAGCCCATTTTGGACAATTTCAGGCCATTTTGGACAATTTCAGCCCATTTTGGGGCAATTTCAGCCCATTTTGGGTCATTTCAAGCCATTTTGGGGCAATTTCAGCCCATTTTGGGGCAATTTCAGCCCATTTTGGACAATTTCAGGCCATTTTGGGGCAATTTCAGCCCATTTTGGGGCAATTTCAGCCCGTTTTGGGTCATTTCAAGCCCTTTTGGGGCAATTTCAGCCCATTTTGGGGCAATTTCAGCCCGTTTTGGGGCAATTTCAGCCCATTTTGGGGCAATTTCAGCCCATTTTGGGTCACTTCAAGCTGTTTTGGGGCAATTTCAGCCCATTTTGGGTCATTTCAGCCCATTTTGGGGCAATTTCAGCCGTTTTGGGGCAATTTCAGCCCATTTTGGGTCATTTCAAGCCGTTTTGGGGCAATTTCAGCCCATTTTGGACAATTTCAGGCCATTTTGGGGCAATTTCAGCCCATTTTGGGTCATTTCAAGCCGTTTTGGGGCAATTTCAGCCCATTTTGGGGCAATTTCAGCCCATTTTGGGTCATTTCAAGCCATTTTGGGGCAATTTCAGCCCATTTTGGGGCAATTTCAGCCCATTTTGGGGCAATTTCAGCCCATTTTGGGTCATTTCAAGCCGTTTTGGGGCAATTTCAGCCCATTTTGGGTCATTTCAGGCCATTTTGGGGCAATTTCAGCCCATTTTGGGTCATTTCAGCCCATTTTGGGGCAATTTCAGCCCATTTTGGGTCATTTCAAGCCGTTTTGGGGCAATTTCAGCCCATTTTGGGTCATTTCAGCCCATTTTGGGGCAAGTTCAGCCCATTTTGGGTCATTTCAGCCCATTTTGGACAATTTCAGGCCATTTTGGGGCAATTTCAGCCCATTTTGGGGCAATTTCAGCCCGTTTTGGGTCATTTCAAGCCCTTTTGGGGCAATTTCAGGCCATTTTGGGGCAATTTCAGCCCATTTTGGGTCATTTCAAGCTGTTTTGGGGCAATTTCAGCCCATTTTGGGGCAATTTCAGCCCATTTTGGGTCACTTCAGCCCATTTTGGGACAATTTCAGCCCATTTTGGACAATTTCAGCCCATTTTGGGGCAATTTCAGCCCATTTTGGGTCATTTCAGCCCATTTTGGGGCAATTTCAGCCCGTTTTGGGTCATTTCAAGCCGTTTTGGGGCAATTTCAGGCCATTTTGGGCCATTTCAGCCCATTTTGGGTCATTTCAAGCCGTTTTGGGGCAATTTCAGCCCATTTTGGGGCAATTTCAGCCCGTTTTGGGTCATTTCAAGCCATTTTGGGGCAATTTCAGCCCATTTTGGGGCAATTTCAGGCCATTTTGGGTCACTTCAAGCCGTTTTGGGGCAATTTCAGCCCATTTTGGGGCAATTTCAGCCCGTTTTGGGGCAATTTCAGCCCGTTTTGGGTCACTTCAAGCACTCCCCAGCCGCTCAGCCCAGCACCTCTCCCATCCCCCCCCCACTTCCCTCCCTGCCTCAGTTTCCCTTTTCCCATTTCCCTCCTTTTCCACCCCAAAAATCTCCTCCACCCCTCTCGGAGTGACCCCAACTCACTCTGCAGCCAGGTGGTCACCGAGGTGCAGCCCATGGCGTGGCCGGAGGGGTCAAGGTGACCCCGGAGGGGACTCGGTGGCCCAGCAGGGGACTTGGTGGCCCCACGGTGACAAAGGGGAAGTGGCCCCCGAGCCGCCGGCCGGCCCCGAAACCACTTCCCACACCTCTCCGGACCTGGGGGAGGTCAGAACCACCCGAGTGACCACCGGAGTGACCTCTGGAGGTGACCCCGGAGGGAGTGACCGCTGGGGTTTGGCACTGTCACTCAGGGTGGTCACTCTGGGGTGGTGGCACTGTGACCCCACAAGGACATTTGGGGTCATTCCTAGGTCCGTGGGAAGATCCTGAGTGGACATGGGGATGTTGTGGTCACTTCCTGCCGGACACCTGGATCGATGGCTGGATTCAAATCCGTGATTGCAGCCCTGCTGGACATTGGGATCATTCCGGACACTCTGACCCCATGATCCCATTGTGGACACACTGACCCCATGATCCCATTATGGACACACTGACCCCATGATCCCATTATGGACACACTGACCCCATGATCCCATTGTGGGCACACTGACCCCATGATCCCATTGTGGACACACTGACCCCATGATCCCATTGTGGACACACTGACCCCATGATCCCATTATGGACACTCTGACCCCATGATCCCATTATGGACACACTGACCCCATGATCCCTGCTGGACACACTGACCCCATGATCCCATTCCGGACACACTGACCCCATGATCCCATTGTGGACACACTGACCCCATGATCCCATTGTGGACACACTGACCCCATGATCCCATTATGGACACACTGACCCCATGATCCCTGCTGGACACACTGACCCCATGATCCCATTATGGACACACTGACCCCATGATCCCATTATGGACACACTGACCCCATGATCCCATTGTGGACACACTGACCCCATGATCCCATTCCGGACACACTGACCCCATGATCCCATTCCGGACACACTGACCCCATGATCCCATCCAGGACACACTGACCCCATGATCCCATCCAGGACACACTGACCCCATGATCCCATTCCGGACACACTGACCCCATGATCCCATTGTGGACACACTGACCCCATGATCCCATTGTGGACACACTGACCCCATGATCCCATTGTGGACACACTGACCCCATGATCCCATTATGGACACACTGACCCCATGATCCCATTGTGGACACACTGACCCCATGATCCCTGCTGGACACTCTGACCCCATGATCCCATTATGGACACTCTGACCCCATGATCCCATTATGGACACACTGACCCCATGATCCCATTATGGACACACTGACCCCATGATCCCATTATGGACACACTGACCCCATGATCCCATTGCGGACACACTGACCCCATGATCCCATTATGGACACACTGACCCCATGATCCCATTATGGACACACTGACCCCATGATCCCATTGTGGACACACTGACCCCATGATCCCATTATGGACACACTGACCCCATGATCCCATTCTGGACACACTGACCCCATGATCCCATTGCGGACACACTGACCCCATGATCCCATTATGGACACACTGACCCCATGATCCCATTATGGACACACTGACCCCATGATCCCATTCCGGACACACTGACCCCATGATCCCATTATGGACACACTGACCCCATGATCCCATTGTGGACACACTGACCCCATGATCCCATTGTGGACACACTGACCCCATGATCCCATCCAGGACACACTGACCCCATGATCCCATTGTGGACACACTGACCCCATGATCCCTGCTGGACACACTGACCCCATGATCCCTGCTGGACACACTGACCCCATGATCCCATTGTGGACACACTGACCCCATGATCCCATTATGGACACACTGACCCCATGATCCCATTGTGGACACACTGACCCCATGATCCCATTGCGGACACACTGACCCCATGATCCCATTATGGACACACTGACCCCATGATCCCATTATGGACACACTGACCCCATGATCCCTGCTGGACACACTGACCCCATGATCCCATTATGGACACACTGACCCCATGATCCCATTATGGACACACTGACCCCATGATCCCATTGTGGACACACTGACCCCATGATCCCATTCTGGACACACTGACCCCATGATCCCATTCTGGACACACTGACCCCATGATCCCATTCTGGACACACTGACCCCATGATCCCATTGTGGACACACTGACCCCATGATCCCTGCTGGACACTCTGACCCCATGATCCCTGCTGGACACACTGACCCCATGATCCCATTATGGACACACTGACCCCATGATCCCATTGTGGACACACTGACCCCATGATCCCATTCCGGACACACTGACCCCATGATCCCATTATGGACACACTGACCCCATGATCCCATTATGGACACACTGACCCCATGATCCCTGCTGGACACTCTGACCCCATGATCCCATTATGGACACTCTGACCCCATGATCCCATTATGGACACACTGACCCCATGATCCCATTGTGGACACACTGACCCCATGATCCCATTGTGGACACACTGACCCCATGATCCCATTCTGGACACACTGACCCCATGATCCCATTCCGGACACACTGACCCCATGATCCCATTGTGGACACACTGACCCCATGATCCCATCCAGGACACACTGACCCCATGATCCCATTGTGGACACACTGACCCCATGATCCCATTATGGACACACTGACCCCATGATCCCATTGTGGACACACTGACCCCATGATCCCATTATGGACACACTGACCCCATGATCCCATTGTGGACACACTGACCCCATGATCCCATTGTGGACACACTGACCCCATGATCCCATTGTGGACACACTGACCCCATGATCCCATTATGGACAGTCTGACCCCATGATCCCATTCTGGACACACTGACCCCATGATCCCTGCTGGACACACTGACCCCATGATCCCATTCCGGACACACTGACCCCATGATCCCATTGTGGGCACACTGACCCCATGATCCCATTATGGACACACTGACCCCATGATCCCATTGTGGACACACTGACCCCATGATCCCATCCAGGACACACTGACCCCATGATCCCTGCTGGACACACTGACCCCATGATCCCATTGTGGACACACTGACCCCATGATCCCATTGTGGACACACTGACCCCATGATCCCATTATGGACACACTGACCCCATGATCCCATTATGGACACACTGACCCCATGATCCCATTCTGGACACACTGACCCCATGATCCCATTATGGACACACTGACCCCATGATCCCATTGTGGACACACTGACCCCATGATCCCTGCTGGACACACTGACCCCATGATCCCTGCTGGACACACTGACCCCATGATCCCATTATGGACACTCTGACCCCATGATCCCATTATGGACACACTGACCCCATGATCCCATTATGGACACACTGACCCCATGATCCCATCCAGGACACACTGACCCCATGATCCCATTCCGGACACACTGACCCCATGATCCCATTATGGACACACTGACCCCATGATCCCATTCTGGACACACTGACCCCATGATCCCTGCTGGACACACTGACCCCATGATCCCATTGTGGACACACTGACCCCATGATCCCATTCCGGACACACTGACCCCATGATCCCATTATGGACACACTGACCCCATGATCCCATTGTGGACACACTGACCCCATGATCCCATTGTGGACACACTGACCCCATGATCCCATTCCGGACACACTGACCCCATGATCCCATTGTGGACACACTGACCCCATGATCCCATTGTGGACACACTGACCCCATGATCCCATTATGGACACACTGACCCCATGATCCCATTGTGGACACACTGACCCCATGATCCCTGCTGGACACACTGACCCCATGATCCCATTATGGACACACTGACCCCATGATCCCATTATGGACAGTCTGACCCCATGATCCCATTATGGACACACTGACCTCATGATCCCATTGTGGACACACTGACCCCATGATCCCATTCTGGACACACTGACCCCATGATCCCATTATGGACAGTCTGACCCCATGATCCCATTATGGACACACTGACCCCATGATCCCATTATGGACAGTCTGACCCCATGATCCCATTATGGACACACTGACCCCATGATCCCATTGCGGACACACTGACCCCATGATCCCTGCTGGACACACTGACCCCATGATCCCATTCCGGACACACTGACCCCATGATCCCATTATGGACACACTGACCCCATGATCCCATTGTGGACACACTGACCCCATGATCCCATTGTGGGCACACTGACCCCATGATCCCATTATGGACACACTGACCCCATGATCCCATTGTGGACACACTGACCCCATGATCCCATTGTGGACACACTGACCCCATGATCCCATTGTGGACACACTGACCCCATGATCCCTGCTGGACACACTGACCCCATGATCCCATTGTGGACACACTGACCCCATGATCCCATTATGGACAGTCTGACCCCATGATCCCTGCTGGACACACTGACCCCATGATCCCATTATGGACACACTGACCCCATGATCCCTGCTGGACACACTGACCCCATGATCCCATTGTGGACACACTGACCCCATGATCCCATTGTGGACACACTGACCCCATGATCCCATTGTGGGCACACTGACCCCATGATCCCATTATGGACACACTGACCCCATGATCCCATTATGGACACACTGACCCCATGATCCCATTGTGGACACACTGACCCCATGATCCCATTATGGACACACTGACCCCATGATCCCATTATGGACACACTGACCCCATGATCCCATTGTGGACACACTGACCCCATGATCCCATTATGGACACACTGACCCCATGATCCCATTATGGACACACTGACCCCATGATCCCATTGTGGACACACTGACCCCATGATCCCATTATGGACACACTGACCCCATGATCCCATTGTGGGCACACTGACCCCATGATCCCATTATGGACACACTGACCCCATGATCCCATTCTGGACACACTGACCCCATGATCCCATTATGGACACACTGACCCCATGATCCCATTGTGGGCACACTGACCCCATGATCCCATTATGGACACACTGACCCCATGATCCCATTCCGGACACACTGACCCCATGATCCCATTATGGACACACTGACCCCATGATCCCATTCCGGACACACTGACCCCATGATCCCATTATGGACACTCTGACCCCATGATCCCTGCTGGACACACTGACCCCATGATCCCATTATGGACACACTGACCCCATGATCCCTGCTGGACACACTGACCCCATGATCCCATTCCGGACACACTGACCCCATGATCCCATTATGGACACACTGACCCCATGATCCCATTATGGACACACTGACCCCATGATCCCATTGTGGACACACTGACCCCATGATCCCATTCTGGACACACTGACCCCATGATCCCATTGTGGACACACTGACCCCATGATCCCATTATGGACACACTGACCCCATGATCCCATTATGGACACACTGACCCCATGATCCCATTGTGGACACACTGACCCCATGATCCCATTGTGCACACACTGACCCCATGATCCCTGCTGGACACACTGACCCCATGATCCCATTATGGACACACTGACCCCATGATCCCATTATGGACACACTGACCCCATGATCCCATCCAGGACACACTGACCCCATGATCCCATTATGGACACACTGACCCCATGATCCCTGCTGGACACACTGACCCCATGATCCCTGCTGGACACACTGACCCCATGATCCCATTGTGGACACACTGACCCCATGATCCCATTGTGGACACACTGACCCCATGATCCCTGCTGGACACACTGACCACATGATCCCATTGCGGACACACTGACCCCATGATCCCATTGTGGACACACTGACCCCATGATCCCATTGCGGACACACTGACCCCATGATCCCATTATGGACACACTGACCCCATGATCCCATTATGGACAGTCTGACCCCATGATCCCATTCTGGACACACTGACCCCATGATCCCTGCTGGGCACACTGACCCCATGATCCCATTATGGACACACTGACCCCATGATCCCATTGTGGACACACTGACCCCATGATCCCATTCCGGACACACTGACCCCATGATCCCATTATGGACACACTGACCCCATGATCCCATTATGGACACACTGACCCCATGATCCCTGCTGGACACACTGACCCCATGATCCCATTATGGACACACTGACCCCATGATCCCATCCAGGACACACTGACCCCATGATCCCATTATGGACACACTGACCCCATGATCCCATTGTGGACACACTGACCCCATGATCCCATTCTGGGCACACTGACCCCATGATCCCATTGTGGACACACTGACCCCATGATCCCATTGTGGACACACTGACCCCATGATCCCATTATGGACACACTGACCCCATGATCCCATTCTGGACACACTGACCCCATGATCCCATTGCGGACACACTGACCCCATGATCCCATTATGGACACACTGACCCCATGATCCCTGCTGGACACACTGACCCCATGATCCCATTATGGACACACTGACCCCATGATCCCATTATGGACACACTGACCCCATGATCCCATTGTGGACACACTGACCCCATGATCCCATTCTGGACACACTGACCCCATGATCCCATTATGGACACACTGACCCCATGATCCCATTCTGGACACACTGACCCCATGATCCCATTGTGGACACACTGACCCCATGATCCCATTGTGGACACACTGACCCCATGATCCCTGCTGGACACTCTGACCCCATGATCCCTGCTGGACACACTGACCCCATGATCCCATTATGGACACACTGACCCCATGATCCCATTGTGGACACACTGACCCCATGATCCCATTCCGGACACACTGACCCCATGATCCCATTATGGACACACTGACCCCATGATCCCATTATGGACACACTGACCCCATGATCCCATTCCGGACACACTGACCCCATGATCCCATTGTGGACACACTGACCCCATGATCCCATTGTGGACACACTGACCCCATGATCCCATCCAGGACACACTGACCCCATGATCCCATTCTGGACACACTGACCCCATGATCCCATTATGGACACACTGACCCCATGATCCCATTGTGGACACACTGACCCCATGATCCCATTATGGACACACTGACCCCATGATCCCATTGTGGACACACTGACCCCATGATCCCATTGTGGACACACTGACCCCATGATCCCATTGTGGACACACTGACCCCATGATCCCATTATGGACACACTGACCCCATGATCCCATTCTGGACACACTGACCCCATGATCCCTGCTGGACACACTGACCCCATGATCCCATTCCGGACACACTGACCCCATGATCCCATTGTGGGCACACTGACCCCATGATCCCATTATGGACACACTGACCCCATGATCCCATTCTGGACACACTGACCCCATGATCCCATTATGGACACACTGACCCCATGATCCCATTGTGGACACACTGACCCCATGATCCCTGCTGGACACACTGACCCCATGATCCCTGCTGGACACACTGACCCCATGATCCCATTATGGACACTCTGACCCCATGATCCCATTATGGACACACTGACCCCATGATCCCATTATGGACACACTGACCCCATGATCCCATCCAGGACACACTGACCCCATGATCCCATTCCGGACACACTGACCCCATGATCCCATTATGGACACACTGACCCCATGATCCCATTCTGGACACACTGACCCCATGATCCCTGCTGGACACACTGACCCCATGATCCCATTGTGGACACACTGACCCCATGATCCCATTCCGGACACACTGACCCCATGATCCCATCCAGGACACACTGACCCCATGATCCCATTGTGGACACACTGACCCCATGATCCCATTGTGGACACACTGACCCCATGATCCCATTCCGGACACACTGACCCCATGATCCCATTGTGGACACACTGACCCCATGATCCCATTGTGGACACACTGACCCCATGATCCCATTATGGACACACTGACCCCATGATCCCATTGTGGACACACTGACCCCATGATCCCTGCTGGACACACTGACCCCATGATCCCATTATGGACACACTGACCCCATGATCCCATTATGGACAGTCTGACCCCATGATCCCATTATGGACACACTGACCTCATGATCCCATTGTGGACACACTGACCCCATGATCCCATTATGGACACACTGACCCCATGATCCCATTATGGACACACTGACCCCATGATCCCATTATGGACAGTCTGACCCCATGATCCCATTATGGACACACTGACCCCATGATCCCATTATGGACAGTCTGACCCCATGATCCCATTATGGACACACTGACCCCATGATCCCATTATGGACACACTGACCCCATGATCCCATTATGGACACTCTGACCCCATGATCCCATTATGGACACACTGACCCCATGATCCCATTGTGGACACACTGACCCCATGATCCCATTATGGACACACTGACCCCATGATCCCATTATGGACACACTGACCCCATGATCCCATTGTGGACACACTGACCCCATGATCCCATTATGGACACACTGACCCCATGATCCCTGCTGGACACACTGACCCCATGATCCCATCAAGGACACACTGACCCCATGATCCCATTATGGACACACTGACCCCATGATCCCATTCTGGACACACTGACCCCATGATCCCATTGTGGACACACTGACCCCATGATCCCTGCTGGACACACTGACCCTATGATCCCATTATGGACACACTGACCCCATGATCCCATTCCGGACACACTGACCCCATGATCCCATTCTGGACACACTGACCCCATGATCCCATTGTGGACACACTGACCCAATGATCCCTGCTGGACACACTGACCCCATGATCCCATTATGGACACACTGACCCCATGATCCCATTGTGGACACACTGACCCCATGATCCCATTCGGGACACACTGACCCCATGATCCCTGCTGGACACACTGACCCCATGATCCCATTGTGGACACACTGACCCAATGATCCCTGCTGGACACACTGACCCCATGATCCCATCACAGACAAATCCCTACTTGACCACCCAAGTTGTTTCCCAAAATCCTACAATTCCCTTTCCCAAATTCCCAAAATTCCCTTCCTTAATCCTTCAATTGCCTCCCCAAAATCCTGCAATTCCCTCCCCATAAAATTCCCCAAAATCCCAAAATTCCCTTCCTGTAATAATTCAATTCCCTGCCCCGAAATCCTACAATTCCCTGTGCTGTAATCCTACAATTCCCTTCCCCCAAATCCTACAACTGCCTCCCCATAATCCTAAAATTCCCTTTCCCAAAATCCTACAATATCCCGAATTTCCTTCCCCAAAATCGTACAATTCCCTTCCCCAAAATCCTAAAATTCCCTTCCCCAAATCCTACAGTTCCCTTCCTGTAATCCTGAAATTCCCAAATTCCCCAAATTCCCTCCCCAAAATCCTACAATTCCCTTCCCAAATTCCTGAAATTCCCTCCCCAAAATCCTAAAATTCCCTTCCCAAATTCTACAATTCCCTTCCCCAAAATCCCAAAATTCCCTTTCCCAATTCCCGAAATTCCCTTCCCAAAATCCCAAAATTCCCTTCCCATAATCCCAAAATTCCCTTCCCCAAAATCCTAAAATTCCCTTCCCAAATTCCCAAAAGTCCCTCCCCAAAATCCCAAAATTCCCTTCCCGTAATCCCAAAATTCCCTTTCCCGAACTCCCCAAATTCCCTTTCCCGAATTCCCGAAATTCCCTCCCCAAAATCCTACAATTCCCTTCCCATAATCCCGAAATTCCCTTCCCCAAAATCCTATAATTCCCTTCCCAAAATCCTACAATTCCCTTTCCCGAATTCCCGAAATTCCCTCCCCAAAATCCCGGAATTCCCATGGCCTCATCCCTGGATCCACGCCAGGGATCGACCCGACTGTCCGGCCTTGACCTTCGCCCTGCCGGACATTCCAGCCTTTTCCCGGAATTCCGAGCTGTTCGGAGCTCTTTTTCCCGAAAATCCGTAAAATCCGAAAATCCGTAAAACCCGTAAAAACCGTAAAATCCCGAAAATCCCGAAAATCCGTAAAATCCATAAATCCAACCCCACAGCTCATCCTCGTCCTCGTTTATTGTCCCTCCCAGGTGGGATGAGACGTAAATTAATGGGATCAGGGGTTGGGGACATCGGGGGACACTGAGGTGGCACTGAGGTGACATTGAGGTGACATCCAGGTGACATCCAGGTGTCCATATCAGCAATAATCCAAATAATCTGAGTAATCCGAATAATCCTCATTTATTGTCCCTCCTGGGATTAAATTAATAGGATCAAGGGTTGGGGACATCGGGGGACACTGAGGTGACACTGAGGTGACATCCAGGTGACATCCAGGTGACATCCAGGTGTCCACATCAACAATAATCCAAATAATCTGAATAATCCAAATAATCCTCATTTATTGTCCCTCCCGGGATTAAATTAATAGGATCAGGGGTTGGGGACATCGTGGGACATCAGGGGACACTGAGGTGACACTGAGGTGACACTGAGGTGACATCCAGGTGTCCATATCAGCAATAATCCAAATAATCTGAATAATCCGAATAATCCTCATTTATTGTCCCTCCCGGGATTAAATTAATAGGATCAAGGGTTGGGGACATCAGGGGACACTGAGGTGACACTGAGGTGACATCCAGGTGACATCCAGGTGACATCCAGGTGTCCACATCAGCAATAATCCGAATAATCCTCATCCACGTAATTTGCGGGGAACCAGCCGACCTGGGGACAGCGGGACGGGCTCAGGTGACACAGGTGACACTGAGGTGACACACAGGTGACCCCGCTGTCCCCTCCCGGGTGGCCCTGGGGACATACCCGGCCGTAGATCTCGCCTTTCCACCAGCCCAGGTGGCCCTTCTTGCTGAGGACGCGGACGATGTCACCTTCGCGCAGGGACAGCTCCGTCCGGTCACGGGCGCTGAAGTCGTAGCGGGCTTTGGCCTGGCCGAGGGTGCGGGGGACACCTGGGGACACAGGGGACACGGTGACAGCTGGGGACAGGTGGGGACACCTGGGGACAGCTGGGGACACCTGGGGATATGGGGACACCTGGGGACAGAGGGACACCTGGGGATATGGGGACACCTGGGGACAGCTGGGGACATGGGGACACCTGGGGATATGGGGACACCTGGGGATATGGGGACACCTGGGGACATGGGGACACCTGGGGACACCTGGGGACATGGGGACACCTGGGGATATGGGGACACCTGGGGACAGAGGGACACCTGGGGATATGGGAACATGGGGACACCTGGGGATATGGGGACACCTGGGGACACCTGGAGACACAGGGGACATGGGGACATGGGGACACCTGGGGACACCTGGGGACACCTGGGGACAGAGGGGACATGGTGACACCTGGGGACATGGGGACACCTGGGGACATGGTGACACCTGGGGACATGGGGACACAGGGGACACGGTGACACCTGCGACACCTGGGGACACCTGGGGACATAGTGACCTGAGCACTGTGGCATGCTCAGGGGGATCCCTGGGATCACCTGTCCCCTACCTGAGACTCACCTGTCACCTCCTTGGGATCATCTATCCCCTCACCTGTCCCCTCACCTGTCCCCTCACCTGTCCCCTCACCTGTCCCCTCAGCCACGACCAAGGGAGGATGAACCCAAAATGTCCACCCCACTCCCACCCCAATTTGGGATCCCAAACTCCATCCCATACCAAATTTGGGACCCCAAACTCCATCCCACCCTCATTTGGGATCCCAAACTCGATCCCACTCAAATTTGAAACCCCAAAACTCCATTCCCACTCCAATTTGGGACCCCAAAAACTCCAGCTCACCCTAATTTGGGATCCCAAACTCCATCCCACTCAAATTTGGGATCCCAAATCTCCATCCCACCCCCATTTAAGACCCCAAAACACCATCCCACCCTAATTTAGGACCCAAACTCCATCCCATACCCAATTTGGGATCCCAAACTCCATCCCACCCCAATTTGGGATCCCAAACTCCATCCCACCCCAATTTAGGACCCAAACTCCATCCAGCCCCAATTTGGGATCCCAAATCTCCATCCCATATCCAATGTGGGACCCAACAAATTCCATCCGACCCCACAAGCTCCATCCCATTCCCACCCCAATTTGGGATCCCAAACTCCATCCAATCCCTAATTTGGGACCCCAAACTCCATCCCACCCTAATTTGGGAACCCCAAACTCCATCCAATCCCTAATTTGGGACCCCAAAAACTCCATCTCACCCCGATTTGGGACCCCAAATTCCATCCAATCCCTAATTTGGGACCCCAAAACACCATCCCACCCTAATTTAAGACCCCAAACTCCATCCCACCCCAATTTGGGAACCCAAACTCCATCCCATATCCAATGTGAGCCCCACAAATTCCATCCGACCCCACAAACTCCATCCCATTCCCATCCCTATTTGGGATCCCAAAAACTCCATCTCACCCTAATTTGGGATCCCAAACTCCATCCCACTCCCACCCTAATTTGAAACCCCATAACTCCATCCAGCCCCAATTTTGGACCCCAAACTCCATCCCATACCAAATTTGGGACCCCATAACTCCATCCCACCCTAATTTGGGACCCCAAAAACTCCATCCCACCCTAATTTGGAACCCCAAAACTCCATCCAGCCCCAATTTTGGATCCCAAACTCCATCCCACACCAAGCTGGGACCCCAAACTCCATCCCATACCAAATTTGGGATCCCAAACTCCATCCAGCCCCAATTTGGAGATCCCAAACCCCATTCCCACCCTAATTTGGGATCCCAAACTCCATCCCATTCCCACTCGAATTTGGGACCCCAAACCCCATTCCCACCATAATTTGGGACCCCAAACTCCATTCCCACCCCAATTTTGGACCCAAACCCCATTCCCACCCCAATATGGGACCCCAAACCCCACACCCCAAGCCCCGACCCCGTACCGGGCTCTCGGGGTGCGGCGCGGCTCTCGGGGTCCCTGTAGGGCACGGCCAGCGTCGTGTCCAGCGCCTTGAAACAATCCCGCAGAGAATTCCGCTGGTAGAACTCCACCAGCTCCTGCCGAGACCCCAAAAACATCCCGGGGGGTTAGAGACCCCAAAAACAACCTGAGATGGGTTAGAGACCCCAAAAACAACCTGAGATGGGTTAGAGACCCCAAAAACATCCCGGGGGTTAGAGACCCCAAAAACAACCCTGAGATGGGTTAGAGACCCCAAAAACAACCTGAGATGGGTTAGAGATCCCAAAACATCCCCAGAGAGGGTTAGAGACCCCAAAACATCCCGAGAGGGTTAGAGATCCCAAAAACATCCCCAGGGGGTTGGAGACCCCAAAAACAACCCCAGGGGGTTAGAGATCCCAAAAACAGCCCCAGGGGGTTAGAGACCCCAAAAACAGCCCCAGGGGGTTAGAGACCCCAAAAACAACCTGAGATGGGTTAGAGACCCCAAAAACAACCCTGAGATGGGTTAGAGATCCCAAAAACAACCCTGAGATGGTTAGAGACCCCAAAAACAGCCCCAGGGGGTTAGAGACCCCAAAAACAACCCTGAGAGGGTTAGAGACCCCAAAACATCCCCAGAGAAGGTTAGAGAGCCCAAAAACATCCCCAGGGGGTTGGAGACCCCAGAAACAACCTGAGAGGGTTAGAGACCCCAAAAACAGCCCCAAGGGGTTGGAGACCCCAAAAACAGCCCCAAGGGGTTAGAGACCCCAAAAACAGCCCCAGGGGGTTAGAGACCCCAAAAACAACCCTGAGATGGGTTAGAGACCCCAAAAACAACCTGAGATGGGTTAGAGATCCCAAAAACAACCTGAGATGGGTTAGAGATCCCAAAAACAACCTGAGGGGTTGAGACCCCTCCCCATGGGTTAGAGATCCCAAAAACAACCTGAGATGGGTTAGAGATCCCAAAAACAACCTGAGATGGTTAGAGATCCCAAAAACATCCCCGAGAGGGTCAGAGACCCCAAAACATCCCCGGGAGGATTTCTGGGGTCCCAGGAGTTCTGGGGTGACCCCAAGAAGCTTTTAGGGCCACCCCAGTATTTATGGGGTCACCAGGATTTGGGGTCATCAGGAAAGGATTTCTGGAGTTTGGGGATGACCCCAAGAAACTTTTAGGGTCAACCCAGGATTTATGGACTACCAGGAGATCTGGGGTAATCCCAAAAAGCTTTTAGGGTCAATCCAGTATTTATGGGGTCCTGGGATGACCCCAATATTTATGGGGTCACCAGGATTTGAGGTCATCAGGAAAGGATTTTTGGGGTCCCAGGATGACCCCAAGAAGCTTTTAGGGCCACCCCAGTATTTATAGGGTCACCAGGATTTGGGGTTGTCAGGAAAGGATTTGTGGAGTTCTGGGGTGACCCCAAGAAGCTTTTAGGGTCACCCCAGTATTTATAGGGTCACCAGGATTTGGGGTTTCCGGGAAAGGATTTTTGGGGTCCCGGGGGTTCTGGGGTGACCCCAACAACCTTTTAGGGCCACCCCAGTATTTATAGGGTCAGCCCGATTTAGGATCCCACTCACCACCAGCCCCTTGAAGGCTTTTTTTCTCCGTGATCCTATAAAGCCCCTCGGCCGCCGTCACCTTGATGTGCTTCACCTCCCCGCGGTACCTGCCACGGTTTTGGGGTCACGGGGGGTTTCGGGGTGTCCCCGTGACCCCAAAACGTCCCAAAACCCCATACTTGACGCTGATGGCGAAGTCGCCGGGGTCCTTGAGGCGCCGGCGGACCAGGAACGCTCCGTCCGACCGCGGGGACAGCGCCAGCTCTGCGTCCGAGCGCTCCAGGGGACCCCCGAACCTGCAGACCCCAAAAACCGCTGTGACCCCAAAACCAGACCCCAAAAATGGGATCCGAATGGGGGGACAGTGCTCCAGGGGACCCCCGAACCTGCAGACCCCAAAAACCGGGTGTGACCCCAAAACCAGACCCCAAAAATGGGATCCGAATGGGGGGACAGTGCTCCAGGGGACCCCCGAACCTGCAGACCCCAAAAACCGCTGTGACCCCAAAACCAGATCCCAAAAATGGGACACGAGTTTGGGGACAGCGCCAGCTCGGCGTCTGAGGGCTCCAGGGGACCCCCGAACCTGCAGACCCCAAAAACGGCTGTGACCCCAAAACCAGATCCCAAAAATGGGACACGAGTTTGGGGGGACAGTGCTCCAGGGGACCCCCGAACCTGCAGACCCCAAAAACCGGGTGTGACCCCAAAACCAGATCCCAAAAATGGGACACGAGTTTGGGGACAGCGCCAGCTCGGCGTCCGAGCGCTCCAGGGGACCCCCGAACCCGCAGACCCCAAAAACCGGGTGTGACCCCAAAAACGGCTGTGACCCCAAAATAGCATCTGAAACGGGTTTGGGATCCCAAAAATGGGATCCGAATGGGGGGACAGTGCTCCAGGGGACCCCCGAACCTGCAGACCCCAAAAACCGGGTGTGACCCCAAAACCAGATCCCAAAAATGGGACACGAATGGGGGGACAGTGCTCCAGGGGACCCCCGAACCTGCAGACCCCAAAAACCGCTGTGACCCCAAAACCAGATCCCAAAAATGGGATCCGAATGGGGGGACAGCGCCAGCTCGGTGTCCAAGCGCTCCAGGGGACCCCCGAACCCGCAGACCCCAAAAACGGCTGTGACCCCAAAAACGGGTGTGACCCCAAAACCAGATCCCAAAAATGGGAACTGAGGGGGTTTGGGACCCCAAAATGGGATGTGACCCCAAAAATGGGACACGAGTTTGGGGACAGCGCCAGCTCGGCGTCTGAGCGCTCCAGGGGACCCCCGAACCTGCAGACCCCAAAAACGGGTGTGACCCCAAAACCAGATCCCAAAAATGGGATCTGAATGGGGGGACCGCACTCCAGGGGACCCCCGAACCTGCAGACCCCAAAAAACGGGTGTGACCCCAAAAACAGATCCCAAAAATGGGAACTGAGGGGGTTTGGGACCCCAAAAACTGGGTGTGACCCCAAAATGGACCCCAAAACTGGGACCTGAGGGGGGTCTGACTCCAAAAATGGGGTTTGGGATCCCAAAAATGGGACACGAGTTTGGGGACAGCGCCAGCTCGGTGTCCGAGCGCTCCAGGGGACCCCCGAACCTGCAGACCCCAAAAACCGGGTGTGACCCCAAAAACGGCTGTGACCCCAAAATCAGATCCCAAAAATGGGATCCGAATGGGGGGACAGCACTCCAGGGGACCCCCGAACCTGCAGACCCCAAAAACGGCTGTGACCCCAAAACCAGATCCCAAAAATGGGAACTGAGGGGGTTTGGGACCCCAAAAATGGGATGTGACCCCAAAAATGGGACACGAGTTTGGGGACAGCGCCAGCTCGGCGTCCGAGTGCTCCAGGGGACCCCCGAACCTGTAGACCCCAAAAACAGCTGTGACCCCAAAAACGGCGTGTGACCCCAAAACCAGGGATCCCAAAAATGGGATCTGAATGGGGGGACACAGCGCTCCAGGGGACCCCCGAACCTGCAGACCCCAAAAACGGCTGTGACCCCAAAAATGGGACCTGAGGGGCTTTTGGGATCCCAAAAACGGGACCTGAGGGGGTCCTGGAGTTATGGGGTGAGCCTGGAGGAGGATTTGGGGTTCTGGGAGAGTTCGGGGGTGTCACGGGTGGATTTGGGGTCCAGGATAGGATTTGGGGTCCCAGGATAGGATTTGGGGTCCAGGGTAGGATTTGGGGTCCCAGGGGAAGATTTTGGGGTCCCAGAAAATGATCTGGGGTCTCAGTATAGGATTTTGGGGTCCCAAAATAGGACTTTGGGGTTCAGGGTAGCATTTAGGATCCCAGAATAGGATTTTGGGGTTCAGGTGAGGATTTTGGGGTTCAGGACAAGATTTAGGATCCCAGGATAGGATTTAGGGTCTCGGTATAGGATTTTGGGGTTCAGGTGAGGATTTTGGGGTCTCAGGATAGGATTTAGGATCCCAGGATAGGATTTAGGGTCCCAGGTGAGGATTTTGGGGTTCCAGGGTAGGATTTAGGGTCTCAGGATAGGATTTAGGATCCCAAGATAGGATTTAGGGCCCAGGGTAGGATTTTGGGGTCCCAGGATAGGATTTTGGGGTCCAGGGTAGGATTTTGGGGTTCAAGGTAGGATTTAGGATCCCAGGATAGGATTTACGGTCCCAAGATAGGATTTTGGGGTTCAGGGGAGGATTTAGGGTCCCAGGGTAGGATTTTGGAGTTCAGGTGAGGATTTTGGGGTCTCAGGATAGGATTTAGGATCCCAGGATAGGATTTAGGGTCCCAGGTGAGGATTTTGGGGTTCAGGGGAGGATTTTGGTTTTCCAGGATAGGATTTTGGGGTTCAGGATAGGATTTAGGGTCCCAGGTGAGGATTTTGGGGTCTCAGGAGAGGAATTAGGGTCCCAGGACAGTATTTAGGGTCCCGGACAGGATTTGGGGTCTCATGATAGGATTCAGGGTCCCAGGACAGGATTTAGGGTCCCAGGATAGGATTTTGGAGTTCAGGTGAGGATTTTGGGGTCCCAGGGTAGGATTTAGGATCCCAGAACAGGATTTAGGGTCCAGGGCAGGATTTAGGGTCCCAGGGTAGGATTTAGGATCCCAGAACAGGATTTAGGGTCCCAGGGTAGGATTTAGGATCCCAATATAGGATTTTGGGGTTCAGGATAGGATTTTAGGGTCCCAGGACAGGCTCTGGGGTCTCAGGATAGGATTTAGGATCCCAGGACAGGATTTGGGGTCCCAGGGCAGGATTTGGGGTGCAGGGCAGGATTTGGGGTCTCACCAGGGGTACCCAGCCAGGTCCGGCAGCGGCACCTGAGGAGGGAGAAGCGAGATGATCCAAACTGGGGAGGGGAACAGGTTTTTTTGGGGTTTTTTGGGGTTTTGGGGTTTTTTGGGGGTTTTTTGGGTTTTATTTTGGGGTTTTTCTTGGGGTTTTTTTGGGGGGGTTTTTGGGTTTTCTTGGGGGATTTGGGGTTTTTTGGGGGGTTTTATTGGGTTTTTTGGGTGTTTTTCTTGGGCTTTTTTGGTTTTTTTTTGTTTGTTTGTTTTTGGGGTTTTTGGGGTTTTTCTTGTTATTTTTTGGGGTTTTTGGGGGGTTTTGGGTTTTTTGGGGTTTTTTTGGGGGGGTTTTTGGGTTTTCTTGGGGGATTTGGGGTTTTTTGGGGGTTTTATTGGGTTTTTTTGGGTGTTTTTCTTGAGCTTCTTCTGGGGTTTTTTGGGGTGGTTTTTTTTTTTTTGTTTTTTGGGGGTGGTTTGGGTTTTTGGGGTTTTTTGGGGTTTTTTTGGGTGGGTTTTTTGGGTTTTCTTGGGGGTTTTGGGTTTTTTTCGGGGGTTTTAATTGGGTTTTTTTGGGTGTTTTTCTTGGGCTTTTTTTGGGTTTTTTTTTTGGTTTTTTGGGGGTTTTTTGGGGGGTTTTGGGTTTTTTGGGTTTTTTCTGGGGTTTTTTTTGGGGTTTTCTTGGGTTTTTTGGGTTTTTTGGGGGGTTTCATTGGGTTTTTTAGGGTGTTTTTCTTGGGCTTTTTTTGGTTTTTTTTTTTTTTTTGGGTTTTTTTGGGGTTTTTTTTGGGTTTTGGGTTTTTTTGGGGTTTTTTTGGGGGGGGTTGGAGTTTTTGGGTATTTTTTTGGTTTTTGGGGGTTTTTGGGGGGGTTTGGGGGTTTTTTGGGTGTTATTTGGGGGGGTTTCGGGGTTTTTAGGGTTTTTTGGTTTGTTTTTTGGGGGCGGGTTTGAGTTTTTTGGGGTTTTTTGGGGGGTTTTTTTTGGTTTTTTGGCGGGTTTTGGGGTTTTTGGGGGTTTTTTTGGGGTTTTTTTTGGGTTTTTTTTTTTGGGTATTTTTTAGGGTTTTTTCGGGGTTTTTTTGGGGGGTTTTTTTGGGGTTTTTTTTTGGGTTTTTTGGCGGGTTTTGGGGTTTTTTGGGGGTTTTTTTGGCGTTTTTTGGGGGTTTTTTGGGGGTTTTTTGGGGTTTTTTTGGGGTTTTTTTGGGGGGTTTTTTTTTGGGGTATTTTTTAGGGTTTTTTGGGGTTTTGGGGTTTTTTTGGGGTTCCCACACTCACGGCCACGAAGGGTCTGACAGCGCTGCTGGGGAACCAGCCCAGCTCCCCGCTGGACACATTGCGACCCTGGGGGAGAAATTTGGGGGTCCTGGGGGGTCCTGGGGGGTCCTGGGGGGCCTGAGACCCCCAGGGCTTCCCCGAGACCCCCAGGGGATTTGGGGGATTTGGGGGTCCCAGGGAAGGATTTGGGGTGTTTGGGGAGGATTTGGGGTCACCCCGAAATCCCCGGGGGGGGGTGAGGTCACCTCGGGGGTCCCAAACCCCATTTCGGGGGTCCCAACCCCATTTCGGGGGTCCCAAACCCATTTCAGGGGTCCCACCACCCCATTTCAGGGGTCCCAACCCCCATTTGGGGGGGTCCCCATTCCCATTTCAGGGGTCCCAAACCCATTTCGGGGGTCCCATTCCCACAACTGGGGTCCCCAAGCCCATTTCCGGGGTCCCCCCACCCCATTTCGGGGGTCCCAACCCCATTTTGGGGGTCCCAACCCCACACTTGGGGTCCCCCCACCCCATTTTGGGGGTCCCAAGCCCACCCTAGGGGTCCCAACCCCATTTCGGGGGTCCCCTTTCCCATTTCGGAGGTCCCACCCCCATTTTGGGGTCCCAACCCCATTTCGGGGGTCCCATTCCCACAATTGGGGTCCCATTCCCCATCCCAGGGGTCCCATCCCCATTTCGGATATCCCAAGCCCACCCTGGGGGTCCCAACCCCACAACTGGGGTCCCCCACCCCACTTTGGGGGTCCCAACCCCATCCCAGGGGTCCCATTCCCACAATTGGGGTCCCAACCCCATTTCGGGGGACCCCGTCCCCATTTTGGAGGTCCCACCCCCATTTCAGGGGTCCCATTCCCCATTCCGGGGGTCCCATTCCCACAATTAGGGTCCCCCCACCCCATTTCAGGGGTCCCATTCCCCATTCCGGGGGTCCTTCACCCCCATTCCGGGGGTCCCATTCCCACAATTGGGGTCCCACCCTCATTTCGGGGGTCTCCCATCCCCATTTCGGGGTCCCAACCCCACAATTAGGGTCCCCCCACCCCATTTTGGGGTCCCATTCCCCCGGGGGCCACCCCCACAATAGGCCCCCCACCCCATTTCGGGGGTCCCACCCCCATCCCGGGGGTCCCATTCCCACAATTGGGGTCCCACCCCCATCCCGGGGGTCTCCCATCCCCATTTCGGGGGTCGCCCCCCTCCCCCCACCTGCCACCAGAGCTCCTGGGCGTCGGCCGCGGTCACCTCGATGACGTCACCGGGGCCGAGGCGCAGGGGGGGCGCCAGGACCCCCGGGGGGGGGAACCCCCCGTAGGGCTGCGTGCTCTCCATTTTGGGGAGCCCTGGGGGGGGCGAGGGGGGGGAGCTCAGCCGGGACCCCCAAAATCCCGCCGGGACCCCCCGGGGGGGAAGATCCCGAGATATGGGGTGGGGGGCTCAGAAATCCCAAAAAAACCCAAAACCCCAAAAATCCCAAAATCAAAAAAAAACCAAAACCCCCCCAAAAAACACCAAAACCCCCCTAAAAAATCCCCAAAAAACCCAAAAACCCCAAAAATCCCAAAAACCCCAAAAAACCCCAAAAATCCCAAAAAATATGGACTGGGGGGGCGAGGGGGGGTTGGAGCTCAGCCGGGACCCCCAAAATCCCGCCGGGACCCCCTGGGGGTGGGGGGGGAAGATCCCAAAATATGGGGTGGGGGCTCAGAAATCCCAAAAAAACCCCAAAAAAATGGCCTAAAGAAACACCCAAAAAAACCCCAAAAATAGACTCGGGAGCAAAACCCCAAAAAACTCCAAAAAACCCCGAAATACGGACTGGGGGGTTCAGAAACCCCCAAAAATCCAAAACCCAATATGGACTGGGGGGGTCAGAAACCCCAAAAATCGCCCAAATTTGCAATTTAGGGTGTCTGACCCCCCAAAAAATCCCCCCAAAATCCCCCCAGATTTCAAATTCAGGGTGTCAGACACCCCAAAATATCCCCCAAATTCCTCCCAAATCCCCCAAAATCCCCCAAATTTGATATTTAGGGTGTCAGACCCCCAAAATCCCCCAAATTCCCCCAAAATCCCCCAAATTTCAAATTTAGGGTGCCAGATGCCCCAAAAAATCTCCCAAATTCCCCCAAAATCCCCCAAAATCCCCCAAAATCCCCCCAAATTCCCCCAAATTTCGAATTTAGGGTGTCTGACCCCCCCCCAAAATCCCCCAAATTTGAGATTTCGGGTGTCAGACACCCCAAAATATCTCCGAATTCCCCCAAATTTGAGATTTAGGGTGTCAGAGCCCCCAAAAATTCCCCCAAATCCCCCAAATCCCCCAAATTCCCCCAAAATCCCCCAAATTCCCCCAAATCCCCCAAATTCCCCCAAATTCCCCCAAAATCCCCCAAATTCCCCCCAAATCCCACAAATTCCCCCAAATTCCCCCAAATTCCCCCAAATCCCCCAAATTCCCCCAAAATCCCCCAAATCCCCCAAATTCCCCCAAAATCCCCTCAAATCCCCCAAATTCCCCCCAAATCCCCCAAATTCCCCCCAAATTCCCCCAAATTCCCCCAAATCCCCCAAATTCCCCCAAAATCCCACAAATTCCCCCCAAAATCCCCCAAATTCCCCCAAAATCCCCCAAATTCCCCCAAAATCCCCCAAATTCCCCCAAATCCCCCAAATTCCCCCAAAATCCCCCAAATTCCCCCAAAATCCCCCAAATCCCCCAAATTCCCCCAAATTCCCCCAAATCCCCCAAATTCCCCCCAAATCCCACAAATTCCCCCAAATCCCCCAAATTTCCCCAAAATCCCCTCAAATCCCACAAATTCCCCCAAATTCCCCCCAAATCCCCCAAATTCCCCCCAAATCCCACAAATTCCCCCAAATCCCCCAAATTTCCCCAAAATCCCCTCAAATCCCACAAATTCCCCCAAATCCCCCAAATTTCCCCAAAATCCCCCCAAATCCCACAAATTCCCCCAAATCCCCCAAATTCCCCCAAAATCCCCTCAAATTCCCCCCCAAATTCCCCCCAAATCCCACAAATTCCCCCAAAATCCCACAAATTCCCCCAAAATCCCCTCAAATCCCCCAAATTCCCCCAAAATCCCCTCAAATTCCCCCAAAATCCCACAAATTCCCCCAAAATCCCACAAATTCCCCCAAAATCCCCTCAAATCCCCCCAAATTCCCCCAAAATCCCCCAAATTCCCCCAAATCCCCCAAATTCCCCCAAATTTCTCACCCAGCTCCGCCCGTTTCTTCTCTCCTGCCGGACGCTGCGGTTTGCTCTGTGGGGGAGGGAGAGCCCGTGAGGGGGGAGGGGCTGGGGGGAGGGGGGTTGGGGACACCGAGGGACACCGAGGGACACCGAGGGACCCCAAAATCCCCCAAAAAATTCGGGGATTTTAGCCCAAATTTAGCCTTTTTCCCCATTTTTGGGACAAAATCCCAAAATTTGATGATTTTACCCAAAATTTAACTGTTTTCCCCCATTTTTGGGACACCAAAATCCCCAAATCCCAAATTTTGGTGATTTTAGCCCAAATTTTACCATTTTCCCCATTTTTGGGACACTCAGGGACACCAAAACCCCCAAATTCGGGGATTTTAGCCCAAATTTAACCATTTTTTCCCCATTTTTGGGACACCAAAATCCCCAAATCCCAAATTTTGGTGATTTTAGCCCAAATTTTACCATTTTTCCCCATTTTTGGGACACTCAGGGACACCAAATACCCAAATTTTGGGGATTTTAGCCCAAATTTAGCCATTTTCTGCATTTTTGCGACTCTCAGGGACATCCAGGGACATAAAAATCCCAAAATTCAGGGATTTTAGCCCAAATTTAACCATTTCCCCATTTTTGGGACAAAATCCCAAAATTTGATTATTTTACCCAAATTTAACCATTTTCCCCATTTTTGGGACACTCAGTGACACCAAATACCCCAAATTTGGTGATTTTACCCCAAATTTTACCATTTTCCCCATTTCTGGGACACTCAGGGACACCAAAACCCCCAAAATTCGGGGATTTTAGCCCAAATTTAACCATTTTTCCCCATTTTTGGGACACCAAAATCCCCAAATCCCAAATTTTGGTGATTTTACCCCAAATTTTACCATTTTCCCCATTTTTGGGACACCCAGGGACACCAAATACCCAAATTTTGGTGATTTTAGCCCAAATTTAACAATTTTCCCCATTTTTGGGACACTCAGGGACACCCAGGGACACCAAAACCCCAAAATTCAGTGATTTTAGCCCAAATTTAGCCATTTTCCCCATTTTTGGGACACTTAGGGACATCAAAATCCCCCCAAAAATTCGGGGATTTTAGCCCAAATTTTACCATTTTCCCCATTTTTGGGTCACTCAGGGACACCAAGTGACACTCATGGACATGAAAATCCCAAAATTCGGTGATTTTACCCCAAATTTAACCATTTCCCCATTTTTGGGACAAAATCCCAAAATTCGGTGATTTTAGCCCAAATTTAACCATTTCCCCATTTTTGGGACACTCAGTGACACCAAATACCCCAAATTTGGTGATTTTACCCCAAATTTTACCATTTTTCCCATTTCTGGGACACTCAGGGACACCAAAATCCCCCCAAAAATTCGGGGATTTTAGCCCAAATTTAACCATTTTTTCCCCATGTTTGGGACACCAAAATCCCCAAATCCCAAATTTTGGTGATTTTAGCCCAAATTTAACAATTTTCCCCATTTTTGGGACACTCAGGGACACCCAGGGACACCAAAACCCCAAAATTCAGTGATTTTAGCCCAAATTTAGCCATTTTCCCCATTTTTGGGACACTCAGGGACACCAAAATCCCCCCAAAAATTCGGGGATTTTAGCCCAAATTTAACCATTTTCCCCATTTTTGGGACACTCAGGGACACCAAGTGACACTCATGGACATGAAAATCCCAAAATTTGGTGATTTTACCCCAAATTTAACCATTTTTCCCATTTCTGGGACACTCAGGGACACCAAAACCCCCAAAATTCGGGGATTTTAGCCCAAATTTAACCATTTTTTCCCCATTTTTGGGACACCAAAATCCCCAAAGCCCAAAGTTTGGTGATTTTAGCCCAAATTTTACCATTTTCCCCATTTTTGGGACACTCAGGGACACCCAGGGACACCAAAACCCCAAAATTCAGTGATTTTAGCCCAAATTTAACCATTTTCCCCCATTTTTGGGACAAAATCCCAAATTTTGATGATTTTAGCCCAAATTTAGCCATTTTCCCCATGTTTGGGACACTCAGGGACACCAAAATCCCAAAAATTCAATGATTTTAGCCCAAATTTAGCCTTTTTCCCCATTTTTGAGTCACTCAGGGACACTCAGGGACACCAAAATCCCCCCAAAAATTCGGGGATTTTAGCCCAAATTTAACCATTTTCCCCATTTTTGGGTCACTCAGGGACACCAAGTGACACTCATGGACATGAAAATCCCAAAATTCGGTGATTTTACCCAAAATTTAACCATTTCCCCATTTTTGGGACAAAATCCCAAAATTTGGTGATTTTACCCCAAATTTTACCACTTTCCCCATTTTTGGGACACTCAGGGAAACCAAAACCCCCAAAATTCGGTGATTTTAGCCAAAATTTAACAATTTTCCCCCATTTTTGGGACAAAATCCCAAATTTTGATGATTTTAGCCCAAATTTAGCCATTTTCCCCATGTTTGGGACACTCAGGGACACCAAATACCCAAATTTTGGGGATTTTAGCCCAAATTTTACCATTTTTCTGCATTTTTGCGACTCTCAGGGACATCCAGGGACATAAAAATCCCAAAATTTGGGGATTTTAGCCCAAATTTAACCATTTTTTCCCCATTTTTGGGACACTCAGTGACACCAAATACCCCAAATTTGGTGATTTTACCCCAAATTTTACCACTTTTCCCATTTCTGGGACACTCAGGGACACCAAAATCCCCCCAAAAATTCGGGGATTTTAGCCCAAATTTAACCATTTTTCCCCATTTTTGGGACACCAAAATCCCCAAATCCCAAATTTTGGTGATTTTAGCCCAAATTTTACCATTTTCCCCATTTTTGGGACACTCAGGGACACCCAGGGACACCAAAACCCCAAAATTCAGTGATTTTAGCCCAAATTTAGCCTTTTTCCCCATTTTTAGGACACCCAGGGACACCAAAATCCCCCCAAAAATTCGGGGATTTTAGCCCAAATTTTACCATTTTCCCCATTTTTGGGTCACTCAGGGACACCAAGTGACACTCATGGACATGAAAATCCCAAAATTCGGTGATTTTAGCCCAAATTTAACCATTTCCCCATTTTTGGGACACTCAGTGACACCAAATACCCCAAATTTGGTGATTTTACCCCAAATTTTACCACTTTTCCCATTTCTGGGACACTCAGGGACACCAAAATCCCCCAAAAATTCGGGGATTTTAGCCCAAATTTAACCATTTTTTCCCCATGTTTGGGACACCAAAATCCCCAAATCCCAAATTTTGGTGATTTTAGCCCAAATTTTACCATTTTCCCCATGTTTGGGACACCCAGGGACACCCAGGGACACCAAAACCCCAAAATTCAGTGATTTTAGCCCAAATTTAACCATTTTTTCCCCATTTTTGGGACAAAATCCCAAAATTCAGTGATTTTAGCCAAAATTTAACAATTTTCCCCCATTTTTGGGACAAAATCCCAAATTTTGATGATTTTACCCCAAATTTTACCATTTTTCCCATTTCTGGGACACTCAGGGACACCAAAATCCCCCCAAAAATTTGGGGATTTTAGCCCAAATTTAACCATTTTTTTGCCCATTTTTAGGACAAAATCCCAAAATTTGATGATTTTACCCAAAATTTAACTGTTTTCCCCCATTTTTGGGATACCAAAATCCCCAAATCCCAAATTTTGGTGATTTTAGCCCAAATTTTACCATTTTCCCCATGTTTGGGACACCCAGGGACACCCAGGGACACCAAAAACCCAAAATTCAGTGATTTTAGCCCAAATTTAACCATTTTCCCCATTTTTGGGACAAAATCCCAAATTTCGATGATTTTAGCCCAAATTTAACCATTTCCCCCATTTTTTTTACCTTCCTGCCGCCGGATTCTGTGGGAATTGCAAAAAAAAAAAAAAAATTAGCGATTAATTAATTATTTCCCTTATTTCCTTAATTATTTCCAAGTTAATTAAATCCTTCCCTAATTAACTACGGAGTAATTAGCCACCCTGTTAATTAACGATGGCGTAATTAGCTCCGCCCCCTTGCTAATTAAGGATTAATTAGATTGTTCCTTATTGAGTAATTATTAATTAGACACTCCCCTAATTAACTGTGGGGTAATTAGAGCCGTCTCTTAATTAGCGATGGCTAATTAGACTCTCTTTCAATTAACGATGCAGTAATTAGCTCCTCTCTTAAATATTGCACTAATTACCGCCACCCCAATTAAGAATGAGGGTAATTAGCCTGGATGGTAATTAGTCACCCCGCTAATTAATAAGGGGGTTAATTAACACCAACACTAATTAGTGACGTGGTAATTAGCCCCGTCTCTAATTAAGAGTGGGAAACAGCTCCACTGCTAATTAATAACAATCAATTAGCAATCCCCTAATTAACACTGTTGCAATTATCTCCGCTAATTAACGATGGGTAATTAGCTCCTCTCCTAATTAGCACTGGGAGTAATTAACTCCGGCAGTAATTAGCCCAAACCCTAATTAACATTGGGGTGATCGCCTCGCCGCTAATTAACGCTGAAGCTAATTAACCTCGCTCTTAATTAACGCTCGGAGTTAATTAGGTATCCCACAATGCCTTGCGGTGTGTCGGCCATCTTGGATCCCACAATGCATTGTGCTGTGTCAGCCATCTTGTATCCCATAATGCACTGTGCTGTCGGCCATCTTGGATCCCACAATGCTAAATGTCGGCCATTTTGTATCCCACAATTCCCAGCTTTATGTCGGCCATCTTGGATCCCACAATGCCTTGTGATAGGTCGGCCATCTTGGATCCCATAATTCTTAGTGTTGGCCATCTTGGAACCCACAATGCCTTGCGGTGTGTCGGCCATCTTGGATCCCATAATGCACTGTGCTGTGTCGGCCATCTTGTATCCCATAATTCTTAGTGCCAGCCATCTTGTATCCCATAATGCACTGTGCTGTCAGCCATCTTGGATCCCATAATGCCCTGTGCTGTCAGCCATCTTGGATCCCATAATGCCCTGTGCTGTTGGCCATCTTGTATCCCACAATGCCCCACTTTTCCCCTTTCCCTCCTCCCCAATCCCACAATTCCCTCTCCAATCCCACAATCCCCCAATCCCACAATCCCACAATTCCCTCCCCAATCCCACAATTCCCTCCCCAATCCCACAATTCCCCACCCCACAACGCCCCGTGCCGCGTCGGCCATCTTGTATCCCACCATGCCGCTCACCGCTCTTCCCGCAGCCGCCCGCTCGCCCCAGGCACTCCTTGTGGGCAGCTGTCCGGCAGCGGCTGCAGCGATAGCCCTGGTAGAAGGTGCCCCTGCGGACACGGGGACATGAGGGGACATGAGGGACACGTGGGGGACAGCGGCGGCCACACCCACACCCACCAGGAGTGACCAGTCCATGACCCACCCAGGAGTGACCAGTCCGTGATGGACCTGAGAACACCCAGGAGTGACCAGTCCATGATGGACCTGAGAACACCCAGGAATGACCAGTCCATGATGGACCTGAGAACACCCAGGAATGACCAGTCCGTGATGGACCTGAGAACACCAGGAGTGACCAGTCCATGATGGACCTGAGAACACCCAGGAATGACCAGTCCGTGATGGACCTGAGAACACCCAGGAGTGACCAGTCCATGATGGACCTGAGAACACCCAGGAATGACCAGTCCATGATGGACCTGAGCCCATCAGGAGTGACCAGTCCGTGATGGACCTGAGAACATCCAGGAGTGACCAGTCCATGGCCCACCTGGGATTGCACCCACCCAACCTTGACCTACTTTGGCCTTGACCTCCAACCAACCTTGACCAAACTTGGTCTTGACCCACCTTGACCTCAACCCAACACTGACCCAGTTTGACCTCAACCCAACCCTTGACCCACCTTGTTGTTGTCCACCCAACCCTTGACCCACCTTGACCTCAACCCAACCTTGACCCACCTTGACCTCAACCCAACCCTTGACCCACCTTGACCTCAACCTAACCTTGACCCACCTTGTTCTCCACCCAACCTTGACCCACCTTGACCTCAACCCAACCCTTGACCCACCTTGTTGTTGTCCACCCAACCCTTGACCCACCTTGACCTCCATCCAACCTTGACCCACCTTGACCTCAACCTAACCTTGACCCACCTTGTTGTTGTCCACCTAACCCTTGACCCACCTTGACCTCCATCCAACCATGACCCACCTTGTTCTCCACCCAACCTTGACCCACCTTGACCTCAACCCAACCCTTGACCCACCTTGAACTCAACCCAACCTTGACCCACCTTGTTGTTGTCCACCCAACCCTTGACCCACCTTGACCTCCATCCAACCTTGACCCACCTTGACCTCCACCAACCCTTGACCCACCTTGATCTTGACCCATCTCGTTGTTCTCCACCCAACCCTTGACCCATCTTGACCTCAACCCAACTCTTGACCAACCTTCTGACCACTCAGGGCTTGACCCCAAGGAACTCCTTGACCCCCCACCACCCCAAGGCTTGACTGATCTTGACCTTGACCTTCTCATGACTCCACCCACCCCCTCCATCACCATCTCCTACCTCAACCCACCTCAGGCCTGACCCCCCCCTTGACCTCATCCCAGGACGCCAGGACATCATTTTGGGATCCTACCTCAGCAACATCTGGCAGGCCCTGCAGGACGTGGTCTCCTCGAAGGAGAACATCTGGAAGTCGTGTCCATCGGCCAGGGCGTTCTCAGGGAAGATGTTGGACCTGCCGGACATGGGGACAACCTGGGTCTGGTGGGACCACCCTGGGACCACGCGGTGGGGTGGGTGTGTCCCCCCGTGGGGACAGGGCCACCTACAGGGCCATCTCGAACTGCTCCAGCCACTTCTTCTTCAGCTCGCGCGTCTTGAAGAAGAGCTCGTAGTCCTGCAGGCCGGCCGTGTCCAGCAGCATGAAGGTGTGGGACCACTGTGGGGGTGGGAGGGGTCAGCCATGCCCCACCAAGGGTATATCGGGGTCACAACCTCCCGGGGTCACTGGGTGGTGTCCACTGGGGGTGTGGACATCAGAGTTTGGCAGGGACCAGGATCCTGGGATCCACCAAGGAATGGAGTTTTGGGATCCACCAGGGCCCAGGATCCAAGAACCCACCAGGGAATGGGGTTTTGGGGTCCACCAGGGACCAGGATCCAGGAATCCACCAGGGAATGGAGTTTTGGGGTTCACCAAGGACCAGGATCCAGGAATCCACCAGGGAATGGGGTTTTGGGGTTCACCAAGGACCAGGATCCAGGAACCCACCAGGGAATGGAGTTTTGGGGTTCACCAAGGACCAGGATCCAGGAACCCACCAGGGAATGGAGTTTTGGGGTCCACCAGGGACCAGGATCCAAGAACCCACCAGGGAATGGAGTTTTAGTGTCCACCAGGGCCCAGGATCCAAGAACCCATCAGGGAATGGGGTTTTGGGGTCCACCAGGGACCAGGATCCAGGAACCCACCAGGGAATGGAGTTTTGAGGTCCACCAGGGACCAGGATCCAAGAACCCACCAGGGAATGGAGTTTTGGGGTCCACCAAGGACCAGGATCCAGTAACCCACCAGGGAATGGAGTTTTGGGGTTCACCAAGGACCAGGATCCAGTAACCCACCAGGGAATGGAGTTTTGGGGTTCACCAAGGACCAGGATCCAGTAACCCACCAGGGAATGGAGTTTTGGGGTTCACCAGCGACCAGGATCCAGGAACCCACCAGGGAATGGAGTTTTGGGGTTCACCAAGGACCAGGATCCAGTAACCCACCAGGGAATGGAGTTTTGGGGTTCACCAAGGACCAGGATCCAGGAACCCACCAGGGAATGGAGTTTTGGGGTCCACCAGGGACCAGGATCCAAGAACCCACCAGGAAATGGAGTTTTAGTGTCCACCAGGGCCCAGGATCCAAGAACCCACCAGGGAATGGGGTTTTGAGGTCCACCAGGGACCAGGATCCAGGAATCCACCAGGGAATGGAGTTTTGGGGTTCACCAAGGACCAGGATCCAGGAATCCACCAGGGAATGGGGTTTTGGGGTCCACCAGGGACCAGGATCTTGGGATCCACCAGACTGGACATCTCTGAGATCATTGGGAAGAGGACACCGGGGCCACCAGGACCTGGACACTTGGGACCACCAGTGACCAAGGTCCCACCAGACTTGGACCTCTGAGATCATTGGGAAGAGGACACCAGGACCACCAAGAACTGGACACTTGTGACCATGAGTGACCAAGATCCCACCAGACTGGACATCTCTGAGATCATTGTGAAGAGGACACCAAGATCACCAAGACATGGGCACTTGGGACCACCAGTGACCAAGGTCCCACCAGACTGGACATCTCTGAGATCATTGGGAAGAGGACACCAAGATCACCAAGACATGGGCACTTGGGACCACCAGTGACCAAGGTCCCACCAGACTGGACATCTCTGAGATCATTGGGAAGAGGACACCGGGACCACCAAGAACTGGACACTTGTGACCATGAGTGACCAAGATCCCACCAGACTGGACATCTCTGAGATCATTGTGAAGAGGACACCAAGATCACCAAGACATGGACACTTGTGACCATGAGTGACCAAGATCCCACCAGACTGGACATCTCTGAGGTCATTGGGAAGAGGACACCAAGATCACCAAGACATGGACACTTGGGACCACCAGTGACCAAGGTCCCACCAGACTGGACATCTCTGAGATCATTGGGAAGAGGACACCGGGGCCACCAGGACCTGGACACTTGGGACCACCAGTGACCAAGGTCCCACCAGACTTGGACCTCTGAGATCATTGGGAAGAGGACACCAGGACCACCAAGAACTGGACACTTGTGACCATGAGTGACCAAGATCCCACCAGACTGGACATCTCTGAGATCATTGTGAAGAGGACACCAAGATCACCAGGACCTGGACACTTGGGACCACCAGTGACCAAGGTCCCACCAGACTGGACATCTCTGAGATCATTGGGAAAAGGACACCAGGACCACCAAGACCTGGACACTTGTGACCATGAGTGACCAAGATCCCACCAGACTGGACATCTCTGAGATCATTGGGAAGAGGACACCAGGACCACCAGGACCACCAGGACCTGGACGCCGGTGTCCCCCAGGCTCCGATGTCCCCGTGGTGTCCCCAGTACCTTCTTGCCATCGCGGGGCCCGAGGCCACCGTCCCGCAGCTGGTGGCTCTGCAGGTCCACCACATCCTTGGCCTCGTAGGAGTCTCCGCGGCGCTTGCAGATGATCAGGGCCTTGTCCAGCAGGAAGCCGTACCTGGGGACACCTGGGGGTGGCACCGTGTCCCCGAGGCCACCGCGCCCCTTGGGGTGACCCCACGGCTGCCCTGGAGCGGCCCTGGCTTTGTGACAGGGGTGTCCCCAAAGTGTCCCTGTGGTCCCATCCTTGGGTCCTCATGGGTGTACCCGGGATGTCCCCATGATGTCCCCATGATGTCCCTATGATGTCCCTGTGGTGTCCCCGTGGTGTCCCCGTGGATGTCCCCATGGATGTCCTCATGTCCCCGTGGTGTCCCCATGATGTCCCCATGATGTCCCTATGAAGTCCCCATGATGTCCCTGTGGTGTCCCCATGGTGTCCCCGTATTGCTGTGATGTCCCCTGCTGTCCCCATGGTGCCCCTATGGGGTCCCCAGGTGTCCCCAAGATGCCTCCAGGTGTCCCCATGTCCCTATGGTGTCCCCATGGTGTCCCCATGGATGTTCCTCTGTCCCTGTGGTCTCCCCAAGATGTCCCTGATGTGTCCTCATGGTGTCCCTAGGTGTCACCATGGTGTACCCAGGTGTCCCCATGGTGTCCCCATGGATGTTACCCTGTCCCTGTGGTGTCCCCGTGGATGTCCCCGTGTCCCTGTGGTGTCCCTGTGGTGTCCCTGAGGTGTCCCCATGGATGTCTCCATGTCCCTGTGATGTCCCCATGGTGTCCCCGTGGTGTCCCTGAAGTGTCCCCATGGTGTCCCCGTGGTGTCCCCCTGTCCACAGGTGTCCCCGTGGTGTCCCTGAGGTGTCCCAGGTGTGGCAAGGTGTCCCCATGGTGTCCCCATGGATGTCCCCATGAATGTCCCCATGTCCCTGTGGTGTCCCTGTGGTGTCCCTGAAGTGTCCCCATGGTGTCCCCGTGGTGTCCCTGAGGTGTCCCAGGTGTGGCAAGGTGTCCCCATGGTGTCCCCAGGTGTCCCCATGTCCCACCTGTCCACCTTGGAGCGTCTCTCGGTGCTGCAGACCTTCAGCTCGCCGTCGATCTTGGGACGTCCGAACTGCGCCAGGGACTGCGGCTGGGCCGGACAGCGGGACGGATGGACATTGGGGTGGACATTGGGATGGACAGCGGGATGGGATGGACAGCGGGATGGGATGGACAGCAGGAATGGGATGGACAGCAGGAATGGGATGGGATGGACATGGGATGGGATGGACATTGGGATGGACATGGGATGGGATGGACATTGGGATGGGATGGACAGCGGGAATGGGACATTGGGATGGGATGGACATTGGGATTGGATGGACATTGGGATGGGATGGACAGCGGGAATGGGATGGACAGTGGGAATGGGATGGACATTGGGATGGGATGGACATTGGGATGGACATGGGATGGGATGGACATGGGATGGGATGGACATTGGGAATGGGATGGACATTGGGATGGGATGGACATTGGGATGGGATGGACATTGGGATGGACATGGGATGGGATGGACATTGGGATGGGATGGACAGCGGGAATGGGACATTGGGATGGGATGGACATTGGGATTGGATGGACATTGGGATGGGATGGACAGCGGGAATGGGATGGACAGTGGGAATGGGATGGACATTGGGATGGGATGGACATTGGGATGGGATGGGATGGACATGGGATGGGATGGACAGTGGGATTGGATGGACATTGGGATGGGATGGACATTGGGATGGACATGGGATGGGATGGACATGGGATGGGATGGACATTGGGAATGGGATGGACATTGGGATGGGATGGACATTGGGATTGGATGGACATTGGGATGGGATGGACATTGGGATGGGATGGACAGCAGGAATGGGATGGACATTGGGATGGGATGGACATTGGGATGGGATGGACATTGGGATGGGATGGACAGCAGGAATGGGATGGACATTGGGATGGGATGGACATTGGGAATGGGATGGACATTGGGATTGGATGGACATTGGGATTGGATGGACATTGGGATGGACATGGGATGGGATGGACATGGGATGGGATGGACATTGGGATGGGATGGACATTGGGAATGGGATGGACATTGGGATTGGATGGACATTGGGATGGGATGGACATTGGGATGGGATGGACATTGGGATGGGATGGACATTGGGATGGGATGGACAGCGGGAATGGGATGGACATTGGGATGGGATGGACATTGGGAGTGAATGGACAGCGGGTTTTGGGATGGACATTGGGATTGAATGGACATGGGAATGGGATGGACATCAGGAATGGATGGACAGCGGGATTGGGATGGACATCAGGATTGAATGGACATTGGGATTGGGACATGGGAATGGGATGGACATTGGGAACAGGACACCAGGAATGGGGCAGTTTGGGGGTCCCAGGGGAGCTTTGGGGGTTCTGGGGAGTGCCGGGTGGGATTTGGGGAATTCTGGGGAGGATTTTGGGGAATTTGCGGTTCCCCACCATGTTGTGCAGGCAGAGCTGGATACTGGTCAGCTGCTTTAGGGTCTCGTTGTCCCTCTTGACCTCGTTGACACACTGGGCAAGGTCCTAGGGGTGACCCTGGTCAGAAACCCCAAATCCCCCCAGGAACCCCAAAATCCTCCCAGGAACCCCAAATTCCCTCAGGAACCCCAAAATCCACCTTAGAAACCCCAAATCTCCCCAGGAATCCTTAAATCTTCCCTGGAACCCCAAAATCCTCCTTGGAAACCCCAAATTCCCTCAGGAACCCCAAAATCCCACCAGAAACCCCCAAATTCCCCTCAGGAACACCCGAATCCCCCAAGGAAGCCCCAAAATTCTCCCTGGAAGCCCCAAATCCCCTCTGGGACACCGAAATCTTCCCCGGAACCCCAAAATACTCCTTGGAAACCCCAAATTCCCTCAGGAACCCCAAAATCCCCTCTAAGACCCCCTGAATCCACCCCAAAACCCCGAAATCCCCCCCAGGACCCCCCCAGATTCACCCCAAACCCCTCAGGATCCCCCAAAATCCCCCCAAATCCCCCCCAGATTTCCCCCAAATTTCCCCCCCAGGCACCCTCATGGCGTCCAGCGCCCCCCGCAGTCTCTCGCGCTCGGCCGCGTCGGGGGTCAGCTTGACCAGCTCCTGGGGGGCGGAGGGGAGGGGTCAGGTGTGCCCAGGTGTGCTCAGGTGTGTTCCAGGTGTGCACAGGTGTGTCCCAGGTGTGTCCCCGGGTGTCCCCAATGTCCCTAGGTGTGGCCCCAGGTGTCTCCAGGTGTGCCCAGGCGTCGCCAGGTGTCCCCAGGTGTGTCTAGGTGTCCCCAGGTGTGTCCCCAGGTGTGCACAGATGTCCTCAGGTGTGTCCAGGTGTGTCCCCAGCTGTGTCCCCAGCTGTCCCCAGGTGCCCCCAGATGTCCCCAGGTGTGTCCCCAGGTGTGTCCCAGGTGTTTCCCAAATGCCCCAGGTGTCCCCAATGTCCCCAGGTGTCCCCAGCTGTCCCCAGGTGTGTCCCCAGGTATCCCAAATGCCCCAGGTGTGTCCCCAGGTGTCTCCAGTGTCCCCAGCTGTCCCCAATGTCCCCAGTGTCCCCAGGTGTGCCCAGGTGTCCCCAGGTGTCCCCAGGTGTGTCCCCAACATCCCCAGGTGTGCCCAGATGCGCTCAGGTGTCACCTGGAGCAGCAGGTGGTATTTCAGCACTCTCTGTATGTCCCCACATGTGTCCTAGGTGTGTCCCCAGGTGTGTCCCCAATGTGCCCAGGTGTCCCCAGGTGTCCCCAGGTGTCCCCAGGTGTGTCCCCAACATCCCCAGGTGTGCCCAGGTGCGCTCAGGTGTCACCTGGAGCAGCAGGTGGTATTTCAGCACTCTCTGTATGTCCCCACATGTGTCCTAGGTGTGTCCCCAGGTGTGTCCCCAGGTGTCCCCAGGTGTGTCCCCAATGTCCCCAATGTCCCCAATGTCCCCAGGTGTCCCCAGGTGTCCCCAGCTGTCCCCAACGTCCCCAGGTGTGCCCAGGTGCGCCCAGGTGTCCCCAGGTGTGTCCCCAATGTCCCCAGGTGTGCCCAGGTGCGCCCAGGTGTCACCTGGAGCAGCAGGTGGTATTTCAGCACTCTCTGCACCGGCACCATCAGCAGATCCCGCAGCGAGAATCGCCCGTTGTTGGCGCGGAGAGAACACTCCTGGGGGATTTGGGGTCAGTTTGGGGTCATTTGGGGTCAGTTTGGGTCATTTGGGGTCAGTTTGGGGTCAGTTTGGGGTCATTTGGGGTCAGTTTGGGTCAGTTTGGGGTCATTTGGGGACATTTGGGGTCAGTCTGGGGTCATTTGGGGTCAGTTTGGGACATTTTGGGTCATTTGGGGTCAGTTTGGGACATTTTGGGTCATTTGGGGTCAGTTTGGGACATTTGGGGTCATTTGGGGTCAGTCTGGGGTCATTTGGGGTCAGTTTGGGACATTTGGGTCATTTGGGGTCAGTTTGGGGTCATTTTGGGGTCAGTTTGGGTCAGTTCGGGGTGAGTTGGGGTGTTTTTGGGGATTTTTGGGGTCAGTTTTGGTGTGTTTTGGTGTGTTTTTGAGGTGGTTTTGGGGTATTGGGGTGTTTTGGGGTGTTTTTTGTGGTGTTTGGGGTGTTTTTTGGGTATTTTGGGGTGTTTTTGGGGTGGTTTTTGGGGGATTTCGGGGTATTTTGGGGTGGTTTTGGGAATTTCGGGGTGTTTTGGGGTTTTTTTTGGGATTTTGGGGTGTTTTGGGGTGGTTTTGGGGTGTTTATGAGGGGGATTTAGGGGTGCTTTTGGGGTGTTTTGAGGTGGTTTTGGGGTGTTTTGGGGATTTTGGGGTGTTTTGGGGTGTTTTGGGGTGTTTTTGGGGTGTTTTTGGGGATTTTGGGGTGTTTTGGGGTGCTTTGGGGTGTTTTTGTGTTGTTTTGGGGTGTTTTGGGGTGTTTTGGGATTTTTGGGGTGGTTTTGTGAGATTTTGGGCTGTTTTGGGGTGTTTTGGGGTGTTTTGGGGGATTTTGGGGTGTTTTGGGGTGTTTTGGGGTGTTTTGGGGGATTTTGGGGTGTTTTGGGGTGTTTTGGGGGTGTTTTTGTGTTGTTTTGGGGTATTTTGTGGTGTTTTGGGGTGTTTTTGGGGTGGTTTTGTGAGATTTTGGGCTGTTTTGGGGTGTTTTGGGGGATTTTGCGGTGTCTTGGGGCGGTTTTGGGGTTTTTTTGGGGATTTGGGCTCACCTGGAGCTTCATGCGCAGGTCAGTGCTGCCGGACAGTTGGTCCAGGCGGCGAGCGGCGACTTCAACCTGACTGCAGTATCGGCCGTAGAGCAGGAACCTGCGGGGACACCCAAAATTCACCAAATTCCACCCAAAATACTGAGAATTACATCCAAAATCCACAAAAATCTACCCAAAATCCACAGAAATCCACAAAAATCTACGCAAAATCTGCCCAAATCCACCCAAAATCCACAAAAATCTACCCAAAATCCACCCAAATCCACCCAAAATCTACCCAAATCTACTCAAATCCAGCCAAAATCTGCCTAAATCCACTCAAAATCCATCTGAATCGACCCAAAATCCACAGAAATCCATTCAAAATCCAACTAAATCCACACAAAATCCATAGAAATTCACCCAAAATCCACCTGGCTGCAGTAATGGCCATAGAGCAGGAACCTGGGGTGGACACCCAAAATCTGCCCAAATCCACCCAAAATCTGCCCAAATCCACCCAAAATCCACAAAAATCTACCCTAAATCCACCCAAAATCCACAAAAATCTACCCAAAATCCACCCAAATCCACAGAAATCCATCCAAAATCCAACCAAATCTACCCAAAATCCACAAAGATCCACCCAAAATCTACCCAAATCCACCCAAAATCTGCCCAAATCCAAAAAAATCTACCCAAAATCCACAAAAATCTACCCAAAATCCACAAAGATCCACCCAAAATCTGCCCAAATCCACCCAAAATCTGCCCAAATCCACAAAAATCTACCCAAAATCCACAAAAATCTACCCAAAATCCACAAAAATCTACCCAAAATCCACAAAAATCTACTCAAAATCTGCCCAATCCACCCAAAATTCACCCAAAATCCACCCAAAATCTGCCCAAAATTCACAAAAATCTACTCAAAATCCACCCAGAATCTGCCCAAATCCACCCAAAATCCACAAAAATCCACCCCAAATCCACAAAAATCTACCCAAAATCTAGCCAAATCTATGCAAATCCACCCAAAATCTGCCTAAATCCACAAAAATCTACCCAAAATCTGCCCAAATCCACCCAAAATCCAACCAAATCCACCCAAAATCCACAAAAATCTACCCAAAATCTGCCCAAATCCACCCAAAATTCACCCAAATCCACCCTAAATTCACCCAAATCCACAAAAATCTACTCAAAATCTGCCCAAATCCACCCAAATTCACCCAAAATCCACCCAAAATCTGCCTCAATCTACCCAAAATCCATCCAAAATCTACAGAAATTCACAGAAATCCACATAAAATCCATAGAAATTCACCCAAAATCCACCTGGCAGCAGTAGCGGCCACGGAATTCCCCCCAAATCCCCCCAAATTCTCCCCAAATTCCCCCAAACCTCCCTAAAATCCCCCAAAAATTCCCAAATCCCCCCAGGACCCCCAAATCCCCTCGAAATCCCCCCAAATCCCCCTCAAAACTCACCACTTCCCCCCAAATCTCCCCCAAAACTCCCCAAATCCCCCCCAAATTTCCCAAAATGTCCCCACAAAATTCCCAAATTCCCCCAAAACTCCCCCAAATCCCCTCCAGGACCCCCAAATTTCCCCCCCCAGGACCCCCAAATGCCCCCCCAAACTTCCCCCAAATCGCCCCAAATCCCCCCCAAAACTACCCCAAAACTCCCCAAATGCCCCCAGATTCCCCAAATCACCCCAAATTCCCCCGGGACCTCCCCAAAATCCCCCCAAATCCCCTCCAAACACCCTCAATCCGCCCCAAAATCCCCCCAAATCCCCTCCAGGACCCCCAAATTCACCCCAAATCCCCCAGAAATCCCCTCTAAACCCCCCCGGAGGACCCCCGAAATCCCCCCAAATCCCCTCCAAACACCCCCCAATCCGCCCCAAAACTCCCCAAAATCCCCCCTAAAATTCCCAAAATCCCCCAAATTTGCCCCAACTCAACGCCAAATCCCCTCTAAACCCCTCAGGACCCCCAAATTCACCCCAAAATCCCCCAAAATCCCCCAAATCACCTCTCCTTGTACCGCAGGAAGAGCGGCGGCAGCTCTCTGCTCCTCCCGGGGCTCCCAAATTTCCCCAAAACTCCCCAAAATTCCCCCAAATCCGCCCCCAGGACCCCGAAATTCCCCTCCAGGACCCCCAATCCCCCAAATTCACCCCAAATCCCCCAAATTTCCCCCAAATCACCTCTCCTTGTACCGCAGGAAGAGCGGCGGCAGCTCTCTGCTCCTCCCGGGGCTCCCAAATTCCCCCAAAACTCCCCCAAATCCACCCCAAATCCGCCCCAGGACCCTGAAATTCCCCCAAATTTGCCCCAAAATCCCCCAAAATCCCCGAAATTCACCCCAAAATCCCCCAAATTTCCCCCAAATCACCTCTCCTTGTACCGCAGGAAGAGCGGCGGCAGCTCTCTGCTCCCCCCGGAGCTCCCAAATTCCCCCAAAACTCCCCCAAATCCACCCCAAATCCGCCCCAGGACCCTGAAATTCCCCCAAATGCCCCCCAAAACCCCCCAAAACTCCCCCAAAACCCCCCAAATTTCCCCAAAATTTCCCCCCAAATCACCTCTCCTTGTACCGCAGGAAGAGCGGCGGCAGCTCTCTGCTCCCCCGGGGCTCCCAAATTTCCCCAAAACTCCCCAAAATTCCCCCAAATCCTCCCCAGGACCCCCAAATCCCCTAAAATCCCCAAATTCACCCCAAAATCGCCCAAATTTCCCCCAAATCACCTCTCCTTGTACCGCAGGAAGAGCGGCGGCAGCTCTCTGCTCCCCCCGGCGCTCGCCAGCGCCCCCCGCAGGTCAGCCAGGAAACGGCGGTGCAGCTCCAGCAGCTCCTGCGGAAACTGGGCTGACTGGGAGGGACTGGGAGGGACTGGGAACCTGAACTGGGCTCACTGGGAGCACTGGGAGGGACTGGGAGGGGGTGGGAAACCCCAAACTGGGGTTACTGGGAGCACTGGGAGGGACAGGGAACCTGAACTGGGAGCACTGGGAGGGACTGGGAGGGACTGGGAACCTGAACTGGGCTTACTGGGAGCACTGGGAGGGACTGGGAACCTGAATAGGGCTGACTGGGAGGGACTGGGAACCTGAACTGGGCTTACTGGGGGCACTGGGAGGGACTGGGAACCTGAATTGGGGGTACTGGGAGTTACTGGGAGGGACTGGAAACCCCAAACTGGGCTGACTGGGAGGGACTGGGAGGGACTGGGAGGGACTGGGAACCTGAACTGGGCTCACTGGGAGCACTGGGAGGGACTGGGAACCTGAACTGGGCTCACTGGGAGCACTGGGAGGGACTGGGAGGGGTGGGAAACCCCAAACTGGGGTTACTGGGAGCACTGGGAGGGACAGGGAACCTGAACTGGGGAGCACTGGGAGGGACTGGGAGGGACTGGGAACCTGAACTGGGCTTACTGGGAGCACTGGGAGGGACTGGGAACCTGAATAGGGCTGACTGGGAGGGACTGGGAACCTGAACTGGGCTTACTGGGGGCACTGGGAGGGACTGGGAACCTGAATTGTGGGTACTGGGAGTTACTGGGAGGGACTGGAAACCCCAAACTGGGCTGACTGGGAGGGACTGGGAGGGACTGGGAGGGACTGGGAACCTGAACTGGGCTCACTGGGAGCACTGGGAGGGACTGGGAGGGGTGGGAAACCCCAAACTGGGGTTACTGGGAGCACTGGGAGGGGCTGGGAATGGGGGAGAAACCCGAACTGGGATTACTGGGAGCACTGGGAGTGGGAGAAACCTGAACTGGGGTCACTGGTGTCACTGGGAAGGTCACTGGGATGGTCACTGGTGTCACTGGGATGGTCACTGGGAGGGTCACTGGTGTCATTGGGAAGGTCACTGGGAAGGTCACTGGTGTCACTGGGATGGTCACTGGGAAGGTCACTGGTGTCACCGGTGTCACTGGGATGGTCACTGGGATGGTCACTGGGAAGGTCACTGGGATGGTCACTGGGATGGTCACTGGGATGGTCACTGGGATGGTCACTGGTGTCACTGGGAAGGTCACTGGGATGGTCACTGTGTCACTGGGATGGTCACTGGGAAGGTCACTGGGATGGTCACTGGGAGGGTCACTGGGAGCACTGGTGTCACTAGGATGGTCACTGGTGTCACCGGTGTCACTGGGATGGTCACTGGGAAGGTCACTGGTGTCACTGGGATGGTCACTGGGAAGGTCACTGGTGTCACCAGTGTCACTGGGATGGTCACTGGGATGGTCACTGTGTCACTGGGATGGTCACTGGGAAGGTCACTGGGATGGTCACTGGGAGGGTCACTGGGAGCACTGGTGTCACTAGGATGGTCACTGGTGTCACCGGTGTCACTGGGATGGTCACTGGGAAGGTCACTGGTGTCACTGGGATGGTCACTGGGAAGGTCACTGGTGTCACCAGTGTCACTGGGATGGTCACTGGGATGGTCACTGTGTCACTGGGATGGTCACTGGGAAGGTCACTGGGATGGTCACTGGGATGGTCACTGGGAAGGTCACTAGGATGGTCACTGGGAGGGTCACTGGTGTCACTGGGAAGGTCCCCGGTGTCACCGGTCAGTCGCTGTCACCTCCACGTTGACGAAGACGCTCTCCATGTCCTGGGCGCTCAGGAAGTGCCGCAGTGGCCGCAGGAAGTGCTGGGGACACTGGGAGTCACTGGGAGCACTGGGATGGCCCCAATGGCCCTGCTGTCCCCAATGTCCCCAGTGTCCCCAATGTCCCCAGTGTCCCCAATGGCCCTGCTGTCCCCAATGTCCCCAATCCCCTGATGTCCCCAATGTCCCCAACATCCCCAACGTCCTTGATGTCCCCAACATCCCCAACGTCCTTGATGTCCCCAATGTCCCCAATGCCCTCTGTTTCCCCAATGTCCCCAATGTCCCCATTTCCCCAATGTCCCCAATGTCCCCCGCTGTCCCCAGTGTCCCCCAATATCCCCAATGTCCCCACCTGGCAGATGGACTCCAGGGTCACTGTGTACCCCAATATCCCCAATGTCCTTGATGTCCCCAATGTCTCCAATGTCCCCAACATCCCCAGTGTCCCCAATGTCCCTGATGTCCCCAACATCCCCAATGTCCCCAATGTCCCCAATGTCCCCGATGTCCCCAACATCCCCAATGTCCCCAATATCCCCAATGTCCCCAATGTCCCCAATATCCCCAATGTCCCCGATGTCCCAAATGTTCCCAATGTCCCCAATATCCCCAACATCCCCAATGTCCCCAATGTTCCCAATCCCTCCGATGTCCCCCGATCTCCCCAACATCCCCAATGTCCCCGCTGTCCCCAATGTCCCCGCTGTCCCCACCTGGCAGATGGACTCCAGGGTCTCAGTGTATTTCTCCTCGGTCTGCCGAAGCTCCTGGAGGCAGCAGAGCCGCCGATCGACCCCCGCCCTCTGTGGGGACATGGGGACACTGAAGGGACATGGGGACACTGAGGGGACATGGGGACACTGAGGGGACAGTGTGGGGACAGTGAGGGGACATGGGGACAGTGTGGGGACAGTGTGGGGACAGCAAGGGGACATGGGGACAGTGTGGGGACAGTGTGGGGACATGGGGACAGTGTGGGGACAGTGTGGGGACAGTGTGGGGACATGGGGACAGTGTGGGGACAGTGTGGGGACAGCAAGGGGACATGGGGACAGTGTGGGGACAGTGTGGGGACATGGGGACAGTGAGGGGACAGCGTGGGGACAGTGTGGGGACAGTGTGGGGACATGGGGACAGTGTGGGGACAGTGAGGGGACATGGGGACAGCGTGGGGACAGTGTGGGGACATGGGGACAGTGTGGGGACAGTGTGGGGACAGCGTGGGGACAGTGTGGGGACAGTGAGGGGACAGTGAGGGGACATGGGGACAGTGTGGGGACAGTGTGGGGACAGCGTGGGGACAGTGTGGGGACAGTGAGGGGACAGTGAGGGGACATGGGGACAGTGTGGGGACAGTGTGGGGACAGTGTGGGGACATAGGGACAGTGTGGGGACAGCGTGGGGACAAGGATGGGGACAGTGAGGGGACAGCAAGGGGACATAGGGACAGTGAGGGGACAGTGTGAGGACAGGGATGGGGACAGTGTGGGGACATAGTGGGGACAGTGTGGGGACAGCGTGGGGACAGTGTGGGGACAGCAAGGGGACATAGGGACAGTGAGGGGACATGGGGACAGTGTGGGGACAGCGTGGGGACAGTGAGGGGACAGTGTGGGGACAGTCATGGGGATGTCCAGGGGGGACATGGGGACAATCGTGGGGACAATCATGTACTCCAGGTGATTTTGATGACTCCCAGGTATTTTTGGGATCTCCCAGGTATTTTGGGGTATCCCAAGTGATTTTGATGACTCCCAGGTGATTTTGGGGCATCCCAGGTATATTTTTGGGATCTCCCAGGTATTTTTGGGGTATCTCAGGTATTTTTTGGGGTCTCCCAGGTATTTTTGGGGTATCCCAGGTGATTTTGATGACTCCCAGGTATTTTTTGGGATTTCCCAAGTGATTTTGGGGTATCCCAGGTATTTTTTTGGGTATCCCAGCTGTTTTTGATTACTCCCAGGTGATTTTGGGGTCTCCCAGGTGATTCTGGGGACTCCAAGTAATTTTGGGATCTCCCAGATGATTTTGGGGCATCACAGGTATTTTTGGGGTATCTCAGGTATTTTTTGGGTATCCCAGGTATTTTTGGGATCTCCCAGGTATTTTTGGGTCTCCCAGGTATTTTTTTGGGATCTCTCAGGTATTTTTGGGATCTCCCATGTATATTTTTGGGATCTCCCATGTATATTTTTGGGATCTCCCAGGTATATTTTTGGGATCTCTCAGGTATTTTTGGGATCTCCCATGTATATTTTTGGGATCTCCCAGGTATTTTTGGGATCTCCCAGGTGATTTTGGGTCTCCCAGGTATTTTTTGGGACTCCCAGGTATTTTTGGGATCTCCCAGGTATTTTTGGGATCTCTCAGGTATTTTTGGGATCTCCCAGGTACTTTTGGGATCTCCCAGGTATTTTTTTGGGGTCTCCAGGTGGTTTCGGGGTCACACCCACCGCGGCCGGGCTGGGCTCCACCCTCATCAGGTCCTCGTAGATGTCATCGCCGTCGTCCCCTTCGGCCTCCACGCAGTCGTAGAGGTCATCGTCCTCCTCGGCCGTGTCACTGCGGCCAGGGGACAGCTGGGGACACCCACCGGACACCCCGGACACCCCAAAACCCCCCGGGTCCTCTGGTTGTCCCCAGATCCTTTGGGTGTCCTTTAATGTCCCCAAATATCCCCAGGTATTCTCCCCATTGTCCCCAAATCCCATTTAATGTCCCAAATCCTCTTTAATGTCCCCAAATCCCATTTAATGTCCCCAAATCCTCTTTGATGTCCCCAAATCCCATTTAACGTCCCCAAATCCTCTTTGATGTCCCCAAATCCCCTTAAATGTCCCCAAATCCCATTTAATGTCCCCAAATCCCCTATAATGTCCACAAATCCCATCTAATGTCCCCAAATCCCATTTAATGTCCCCAAATCCCATTTAAAGTCCCCAAATCCCATTTAATGTCCCCAAATCCCCTTAAATGTCCCCAAATCCTCTTTAATGTCCCCAAATCCCATTTAATGTCCCCAAATCCCCTATAATGTCCCCAAATCCCCTTTAATGTCCCCAAATCCTCTTTAATGTCCCCAAATCCCATCTAATGTCCCCAAATCCTCTTTAATGTCCCCAAATCCCATTTAAAGTCCCCAAATCCCATTTAATGTCCCCAAATCCCATTTAACGTCCCCAAATCCCATTTAATGTCCCCAAATCCCATTTAATGTCCTCAAATCCCATTTAATGTCTCCAAATCCCATTTAATGTCCCCAAATCCCATTTAATGTCCCCAAATCCCATTTAATGTCCCCAAATCCTCTTTAATGTCCCCAAATCCCATTTAAAGTCCCCAAATCCCATTTAATGTCCCCAAATCCCATTTAATGTCCTCAAATCCCATTTAATGTCCTCAAATCCCATTTAATGTCCCCAAATCCTCTTTAATGTCCCCAAATCCCATTTAACGTCCCCAAATCCTATTTAACGTCCCCAAATCCCATTTAATGTCCCCAAATCTCATTTAATGTCCCCAAATCCCATTTAATGTCCCCAAATCCCATTTAATGTCCCCAAATCCTCTTTAATGTCCCCAAATCCCCTATAATGTCCCCAAACGCCCCCAGCTATTTTCCCCATTGTCCCCAAATCCCATTTAATGTCCCCAAATCCCCTTAAATGTCCCCAAATATTTCCCAATGCACCCCAGTTCCCCCCAGTAGCCCCCAGCATCCCCCAGACCCTCCCAGTACATCCCAGTACCCCCAGTTCCCCCCAGAAACCCCCAATGCCCCCCAGTAGCTCCCAGACCCTCCCAGTAGCCCCCAGTACATCCCAGTAGCCCTCAGTGTCCCCCAGCAGCCCCCAGTACCTCCCAGTATCCCCCAGTAGCCCCCCAGTTGCCCCCAGTGCTTCCCCAGTAGCCCCCAGTACATCCCAGTAGCCCTCAGTGTCCCCCAGTAGCTCCCAGCGCCCTCACTGCCCTCCCAGTTTCCCCCAGTAGCCCCCAGTACATTCCCCAGTAGCCCCCAGTGCACCCCCAGTAGCCCCCAGACCCTCCCAGTATCCCCCAGTAGCCCCCCAGTTGCCCTCACTGCCCTCCCAGCAGCCCCCAGTACATCCCAGTAGCCCCCAGTACATCCCAGTACATCCCAGTACATCCCAGTACCCGCAGTTCCCACGAATAACCCCCAGTGCTTCCCCAGTACATCCCAGTAGCCCTCAACGTCCCCCAGTAGCCCCCAGTACATCCCAGTAGCCCCCAGTCACCCCCAGTAGCCCCCAATATTCCCCAGTAGCCCCCAGTACATCCCAGTAGCCCCCAGTTAATCCCAGTACATTCCAGTACCCCCAGTTCCCACCAATAACCCCCAGTAGCCCCCAGAACCTCCCAGTAGCCCCCAGTACATCCCAGTAGTCCCCAATGTCCCCAAGTAGCCCCCAGTACATCCCAGTACCCCATCCCAGTACATCCCAGTACATTCCAGTACCCCCAGTTCCCACGAGTAACCCCCAGTAGCCCCCAGTACCTCCCAGTAGCCCCCAGTACATCCCAGTAGCCCCCAGTACATCCCAGTACATCCCAGTACATTCCAGTACCCCCAGTTCCCACGAGTAACCCCCAGTAGCCCCCAGTACATCCCAGTAGCCCCCAGTACATCCCAGTACATCCCAGTCCCCCCCAGTAGCCCCCAGTGCTTCCCCAGTACCTCCCAGTAGCCCCCAGTACATCCCAGTACCTCCCAGTAGCCCCCAGTACATCCCAATATCCCCCAGTAGCCCCCCAGACCCTCCCAGTAGCCCCCAGTAGCCCCCAGTACATCCCAGTTGATCCCAGTTGCCCCACTCACTCGATGAGGTCCGAGAGACCGCTGTAGATGTCATCGTCCCCAACGGTGTCCTCGGACGGGAACGGCCTGGGGAGACACGGCCGGACACTGCTGACCACGGGGAGTGGACAGCTCTGACCATCGACTGGACGCTGCTGACCATCGACTGGACACTGCTGACCACGGGGAGTGGACAGCGCTGACCATCAACTGGACACTGCTGACCATCGACTGGACGCTGCTGACCATGGGGAGTGGACAGCGCTGACCATCAACTGGACACTGGGACCATTGACTGGACACTGCTGACCATGGGGAGTGGACAGCACTGACCATCGACTGGACACTGCTGACCATTGACTGGACACTGCTGACCATGGGGAGTGGACAGCACTGGCCATCGACTGGACACTGCTGACCATTGACTGGACACTGCTGACCATGGGGAGTGGACACCACTGACCATCGACTGGACACTGCTGACCATTGACTGGACACTGCTGACCATGGGGAGTGGACAGCACTGGCCATCGACTGGACACTGCTGACCATTGACTGGACACTGCTGACCATGGGGAGTGGACACTGCTGACCATCGACTGGACACTGCTGACCATGGGGAGTGGACACCGCTGACCATCGACTGGACACTGCTGACCATGGGGAGTGGACACTGCTGACCATTGACTGGACACTGCTGACCATGGGGAGTGGACACTGCTGACCATTGACTGGACACTGCTGACCACGGGGAGTGGACAGCGCTGACCATTGACTGGACACTGCTGACCATGGGGAGTGGACACCACTGACCATCGACTGGACACTGCTGACCATGGGGAGTGGACACCACTGACCATCGACTGGACACTGAGGACCATTGACTGGACACTGCTGACCACGGGGAGTGGACAGCGCTGACCATCGACTGGACACTGCTGACCATGGGGAGTGGACACTGCTGACCATCGACTGGACACTGCTGACCACGGGGAGTGGACAACACTGACCATCAATTGGACACTGTTGACCATCAGGGAGTGGACAGCACTGACCATCGATTGGACACTGGGGACCATCAGGGAGTGGACAGCACTGACCATCAACTGGACACTGATGACCATTGGGAGTGGACAGCACTGACCATTGGGGAGTGGACACTAGGGACTGGACACTGCTGACCATCCGGGAGTGGACAGCACTGACCATCAACTGGACACTGCTGACCCTTGGGGAGTGGACAGCACTGACCATCGACTGGACACTGCTGACCATCGACTGGACACTGCTGACCATCCGGGAGTGGACAGCACTGACCATCAACTGGACACTGCTGACCATCAGGGAGTGGACACTAGGGACTGGACACTGCTGACCACTGGGGAGTGCACACTGCTGCCCCTTGGGGAGTGGACAACACTGACCATCGATTGGACACTGGGGGCCATCAGGGAGTGGACAGCGCTGACCATCGATTGGACACTGGGGACCATCAGGGAGTGGACAGCACTGAACATCAACTGGACACTGGGGACCATCAGGGAGTGGACAACACTGACCATCGGGGAGTGGACACTGCTGACCCTTGGGGAGTGGACACTGCTGACCCTTGGGGAGTGGACAACACTGACCATCGGGGGAGTGGACACTGGGGACCCTCAGGGACCAGACACCAGGGACTGGACACCAAGGACCAGACACCACTGACCCTCAGGGACTGGACACTGCTGACCCTTAGGGACTGGACATCTGATACCCTCAGGGACTGGACAGCTGTGTCCCTTGGGGAGGGGACTGGACATCTGGGACTGGACACTGGAACTGGACATCAGGGACTGGACACCTGGGACCCTCAGGGAGTGGACATCTGAAACCCTCAGGGACTGGTCACTAGGACCCTCAGGGACTGGACATTGGGGTCCTTCGGGGACTAGATACCTGGGACCTTCATGGACTGGACATTGAGGTCCTTCAGGGACTGGACACTGGGACTGGACATCTGTGTCCCTTGGGGAGGGGACTGAACATCTGGGACTCTGATGGACTGGACACCAGGGACCCTCAGGGACTGGACATTGAGGTCCTTCGGGGACTGGACATCTGGGTCCCTCAGGAACTGGACATCTGGGACCATCTGGGACCCTTGGGAACTGGACACCAGGATTGACATCTGGGTCCCTCAGGACTGGACACCCAGGACCCTTGGGAACTGGACATATGGATCCCGTGGGGACTGGACATCAGGGACTGGACATCTGGAACCCTTAGGAAGTGGACATTGGGATCCCCTGGGGACTGGACACCAAGGACTGGACATTTGGGACCCTCTGGAATTGGACATTGGGGTCCTTCATGGACTGGATGCCAGGGACTGACACCAGGGACCCTTTGGGGACTGGACATCTGGGGCCTTCGGGGACTGGACTATGGATCCCCTGGGGACTGGACACCTGGGACCCTCAGGACTGGACATCTGGAACCCTCAGGGACTGGACATTGAGGTCCTTCATGGACTGGACACCAGGGACCTTCATGGACTGACACCAGGGACCTTCATGGACTGGACATTGAGGTCCTTCAGGGACTGGACACTGGGACTGGACACCAGGGACCCTCAGGGAATGGATGCCTGAAACCCTCAGGGACTGGACATTGAGGTCCTTCACGGACTGGACACCAGGGACTGGACATCTGGGACTCTTGGGAACTGGACATCTGGAACCCTGAGGACTGGACATTGGGGTCCTTCAAGGACTGGACATCTGGGATTGGAAATCCAGAACCTTCAGGGACTGGACACCAGGGACTGGACATCTGGGACTCTTGGGAACTGGACATCTGGAACCCTGAGGACTGGACATTGGGGTCCTTCAAGGACTGGACATCTGGGATTGGAAATCCAGAACCTTCAGGGACTGGACACCAGGGACTCTTGGGAACTGGACATCTGGGACCCTGAGGACTGGACATCGGAGTCCTTCCCGGACTGGACACCCGGGATTGGACACTGGGACTGGACACCCGAGTCCTGTCCACTCACGTGAATCCTTTGCTCTGCGCGATCGGCGTCCAGGAGAGCGTGGAGAGCGTGTCAATCACCTGGGGACAGCGAGGTGACATTGAGGGGCTGAGGTGTCACCCAGACCCCCGGACGCCACCCCCCAGGCCAGCTGGACAGCTGACCCCACCTTGCCGAAGTCCTGGACGTCGAAGAGGTCGAAGGCGCCGAAGAGGCGATGCTTGGGGAGACCAAACTTGTCGGCGCAGGCGGTCAGGAAGGTGCGGATGTTCCTCAGGCACAGGAACTGCGGTGTCATCAATGTCACCGGTGTCACCGGTGTCACCAGTGTCACCGGTGTCATCAGTGTCACCAGTGTCACCAGTGTCACCGGTGTTACCAGTGCCATCAGTGCCACCAGAGCCACCAGCACCATCAGTGTCACCAATGTCACCAGTGTCACCAGTATCATCAGTGTCATCAGTGTCACCGATGTCACCAGCGTCACCAGCGCCATGAGTGCCATCAGTGTCACCAGTGTCACCGGTATCATCAGTGTCACCAATGTCACCAGTGCCATCAGTGTCACCAGTGTCACCAATGTCATCAGTGTCACCAGTGCCATCAGTGTCACCGGTATCATCACTGTCACCAGTGTCACCAGTATCATCAGTGTCATCAGTATCACCAGCGTCATCAGTGTCACCAATGTCACCAGCACCATCAGTGTCACCAATGTCACCAGTATCATCAGTGTCACCAATGTCACCAGTATCATCAGTGTCACCAGTGTTACCAGTGTCATCAGTGCCACCGGTATCATCAGTGTCACCAATGTCACCAGTGTCCACCAGTGTCATCAATGTCACCGGTGTCACCAGTGTCATCAGTGTCACCAATGTCATCAGTGTCACCAGTGCCACCAGCGCCATCGGTGTCACCAGTGCCATCAGTGTCATCAGTGTCACCAATGTCACCAGTGTCACCAGTATCATCAGTGTCATCAGTATCATCAGTGTCACCGGTGTCACCAGTGCCATCAGTGCCACCCGTGTCACCAGTGTCACCAGTGCCACCGCTGCTGCCATCAGCATCCCTGCTGTCACCTGCCATCCCCCCCCAGTGTCACCCCTGTTGTCACTGCCACCCCCAACGTCAACATCTGCACCTTCATCTCCCCACGGCTGTGGCCACAGCTGTCACCGCTGGTGGCACTGGCGCCACCATCTCTGTCACCGACATTGTCATTGTCACCCCCATCAATGTCACCGCTGTTGTCACTGCTGGTGGCACTGGTGCTGCAATCACCTCTGTCACTGACGCTGTCATTGTCATTGTCACCCCCGTGAACACTGCCACCATCATCACCATCACCAGCACTGTCATTTTCACCGTCATCTGTACTGTCACCATCTCCAGCATCGTCCGTGTCATTGTCACCATCACCATCATCAGCACTGTCACCATTGCCACCATTGTCCACGTCATTGTCACTGTCACCAGATTGTCACCGCCCTTGATCTCGCCACTCAATGTCATTGTCACCATCAATGTCCCCATCACCACCATCTCTATTGTCCCATCATCATCATCACCCCACCACCCTCAATCCCGTCAGCCAGTTGTCATTGTCACCATCAATGTCCCCATCACCATCATCATCCCCATTGTCATTGTCCCATCGCCCTCAATCACCCCAGCCCTGACATTGTCACCATCGATGTCCCCATCACCATCAGCCCCATTGTCATTGTCCCATCACCCTCAATCACCCCAGCCCTGTCATTGTCACCATCAATGTCCCCATCACCATCATCATCCCCATTGTCATTGTCCCATCGCCCTCAATCACCCCAGCCCTGTCATTGTCACCATCGATGTCCCCATCATCATTGTCACTATCAATGTCACTGTTGTCAACATCCCCATTGTCCCCATCTTCATCATCATTGCCCCATGACCCTCAATCCCATCAGCCAGTTGTCATTGTCACCATCGATGTCCCCATCACCATCAGCCCCATTGTCATTGTCCCATCACCCTCAATCACCCCAGCCCTGTCATTGTCACCATCAATGTCCCCATCACCATCATCATCCCCATTGTCATTGTCCCATCGCCCTCAATCACCCCAGCCCTGTCATTGTCACCATCAATGTCCCCATCACCATCATCCCCATTGTCATTGTCCCATCGCCCTCAATCACCCCAGCCCTGTCATTGTCACCATCGATGTCCCCATCATCATTGTCACTATCAATGTCACTGTTGTCAACATCCCCATTGTCCCCATCTTCATCATCATCCCCCCACCACCCAAACCCCACCCCCCGTTTTTTTTTTCACCACCATTTTCCCCACCACCATCATCATCCCCATTGTCCCCACTATTGTCATTGTCCCATCACCCTAAATCACCCCAGCCCTGACATTGTCACCATCAATGTCCCCACCACCATTGTCACCTCCTCCCCACCCCCACTGCCACCATCCCTGTCACAACCACCCTGTCCCCACCTCGGCTCTCACCTGCGACATCTGTGGCCGGGGACAGATGTCCCGCGGGGGGACAGCGCGGGGCAGCAGGGCGTTGAGCAGGTGGCACAGCAGGACCCCGTCGCGCAGCGCCTGCGCCAGGTCCCACACCTGTCCCCCGGGGCTGCTGGCCCTGTGTCCGGCGGGCAGGACGCGCGCGGCCACCAGCCAGTGGGCGCATTGGCGCCACTTCTCCATGGGGACGCGGGGGTGGCGGCTGGGGACCGTCGGTGGAGGGGGGAGCTGGTGGGATGGACTTTGATGGAGGTGGGACCTGGTGGGATGGACTTCTGTGGAGAAGTTGGTGGAGGTGGGTCCTGGTGGGATGAACTTCGATGGAGGTGGATCCTGGTGGGATGAACTTCTGTGGAGGAATCAATGGAGGTGGATCTTGGTGGGATGAACTTTGATGGAGGGGTGGGTTCTGGTGGGATGAACTTCAATGGAGGTGGGTTCTGGTAGGAAGAACTTCTGCAGAAGAGCTGATGGAGGTGGGTCCTGGTGGGATGGACTTTGATGGAGGTGGGTCTTGATGGGATGAACTTCTGTGGAGGAGTTGGTGGAGGTTGGTCCTGGTGAGATGAACTTCTGTGGAGGAATCAATGGATGAGGGTCCTGGTGGAATGAACTTCGATGGAGGTGGATCCTGGTGGGATGAACTTCTGTGGAGGAGCTGGTAGAGGTGGGTCCTGGTGGGATAGACTTTGGTGGATGAGGGTCCTGGTGGGATGAACTTCTGTGGAGAAGTTGGTGGAGGTTGGTCCTGGTGGGATGAACTTCAATGGAGGTGGATCCTGGTGGGATGGAATTCTGTGGACGAATCAATGGAGGTGGGTCTTGGTGGGATGGACTTCAATGGAGGTTGGTCCTCTTTGGATGGACTTCTGTGGAGGGGGAACTCGATGGAGGTGGGTCCTGGTGGGATGAACTTTGATGGAGGAGCCATGGAGGTGGGTCCTGGTGGGATGAACTTCTGTGGAGGAGTCAATGGAGGTGGGTTCTGGTGGGATGAACTTTAATGGAGGAGGGTCCTGGTGGAATAAATTTCTGTGGAGGAGCCAATGGAGGTGGGTCTTGGTGGGATGGACTTTGATGGAGGTGGATCCTGGTGGGATGGACTTTAATGGAGGTGGGTTCTGGTGGGATGAACTTCAGTGGAGGAGCCAATGGAGGTGGTCCTGGTGGGATGACTTTGATGGAGGTGGATCCTGGTGGGATGAACTTCTGTGGAGGAATCAATGGAGGTGGGTCCTGGTGGAATGAACTTTGATGGAGGTGGGTCCTGGTAGGAAGAACTTCTGCAGAAGAGCTGATGGAGGTGGCATCCTGGTGGGATGAACTTCTGATGGAGGTGGGTCCTGGTGGGATGAACTTCTGTGGAGGA